>OZ026829.1:7056896-7186081 GCA_964023185.1 Macaria liturata
GCCACTCATTGTCACTAACACTTGCACTGGTTCCACTTTAATAACTGGGAAGAGCCTCCGAGTTCACGGCTCTGACATATTTACTAACAGTACTCGAGAACACCACGTACTCGTATTTGTTATTTTGCTAGTTAAATCTCGTATTATTTCCTGTGGCGAAGCATAGAAATAGTAGTAGGTAAAGAACAAAGGAATCCTTTGTCCGCGTATTCGTGAGACAAAACCGTGGCTAATATGTATTTAATATAGGAAAGGACAGTACTTAGAATGAAATGAAAATATAATCAGTTATAAAAATGAGCAAAGGTTAAATAAACACGCGCTGAGCTCGGAATTGGAATACTCGGGCACAAAAAAAATTAAAGAAACGTCGGAACAGTAACGGAGGGGATTCATCACGGACCGAGTGGAGCCTCTTTATTGCTAAAACATTCGAATCTAGCTTGAAAATTAAGTTAAGGCACTGAAAATTTGATTTACAAATGTAATTAATTATTTTTAGAAGAATAATTTTGTATTAGTAAATTAGCTTGTTATTAATTATTTTGAATATTTTTTTTCTAGACTAATAAACGAATTTATAATACATAGACTTAAATTTTTATTTTCAGTAAACATGGAAAAAGTATATACTTATTTATTTATAACAAAATAGTATATAGCATAATATTTGACATGTAAATTGCTTTTATCAATAAATCATGATTATGATCATTATGATTAAGTTTTAGCCAATCCTACGCGCGCGCGAAAAATTGCATAGTTAATTGCCTCACATTCTTTGGCAGAAGTTGTTTGTAGTATATACTATTATATTTACTATTTCTCAAACACATTTGGCTGCACCAAAATAATGAGATGCCAAAAAACAAACAGACTTTCAAACGAACCGAATCAACGGCCGAGAATTAAATAATGCACTTGGACAAACATTCATAATTTATTAAAGATAATTAAAATATAAACTTTTTATTGCGATTCCAAAAATAGAAGTTTTATAGGAGCTACATGACTAATTGGCTTGTTGAACCAATGACTTGTTTTTCTAAAGTTCAGCTTGTGGAAACCTTCGCGAAATTGGCATGTTTCGACCAGAAAAATCTCAGACAAAAAGAAAATTTATTTACAAGTGCCATTTGTAGGTACATGTTTTTGTGAGTATATTGTACGTCCACTAATAAGAACAACATTATGAATGGACGGCGTACTGTCAACTCGACCAACAAAAATTCGCCCAGTTTGTTCGAGTTGCATGTGAGAGCGTTATTTTATTTATAAGTCAAGGAAAATATAACAACTGATACAGAAATACTTGGACTGGTAGTCGATCATGGCAACTAGCGCCCATGTCTTGTCCATAAACGACCAAGTAAGCGGGCAAGCGTAGCTTTCGCAATAACTTACTGCAATCGTACGTCATCGATTGACTGCGATATAATATTCAACAGACGTCTCATTACAGCGAAAAGTCCTGCAGCTATATGTCATACGAAAGGTCAGTCGCAAGAACCATGCTTAATCGGACGCGTGATAGGACGAGTCGTTATGATATACTTCGTTCGTAAGAATAACGAAATAGTTTGTATTACGATGTTTTCATAGATAACTTCCTGCGCGATTTGTGTCAGACTTCTGTTTATTGTCTTTCAAAACAAAATGCATCAAATCATTAAAGGATTTGCCGCACATTATGGGGCAGAAATTTTAAAAACCATATTCGTCGTTGACTGAAACGTTAAAGACATATTTTAATATTGATATTGAAGACCATATTTTACTCCAACTATTTCTTATTTTTATTCCAATTGAATGCATGCTCTAAGTACCATCTACAAACTTTAATTACGTGTCTCTAGTATATATCTACGAAGCCAGCTGACCGCTATGGACGGGGAAAGCTGCCACCGGCTTACGTAAATAGCCACAATGATCAGGGAGTAAATTACGATTCACGAAGAAAGGTGATCGATCGACGCGGGAACCCACCATGAATACGTGAAACTATAATGTACCTGTTTTTATTATATATTTAGATTTATGTGATTATATTTGTTTAATAGCGAAATGGTTGTGGTTAGGTGTATTGCAGTATATTTTGGTAGAAGCATACTATAGGTAAAATAAGTACATATACTAAAGTAACGGTGCAATAACTTAAAGGGCTTTTTTGTCTATACTTATAGTATAGAGTTTAAAATAAACCTACCAAACGAAATTCTCTACGTATTCTCAGACGAAAAAGACGCTATTCATGTCAGCTCTGTAGGCATCCCATTAACACGATTATCAGTAGGTATCTTTTTACAGGCATCGCACTCTATTACGTATTTCAAACTCTTTAAATTTATTTATTTATTTTTGGTAGCTAATGCAGTAATTATCGCTTTTGACTATACACGTTTCTTATAGAGAATAGGTAGCCTCCAAATCAAGCCAAAAAACAAGATACCAAGTGACAAGACATTTCATACACAAAAATCTATAGGTACCATCTTTAGGTATACCTAAACACCCTGTAGTATCCGATGTTCACGGTAAGCTACCAATCTCCATCAAGTATTCTCGACTGATCCCGCAACAAGTCTCTGATCTTCGCATAAATCGATAAGATTCGAAGCCACGAGATGTTTTCAAAATCCAAGAGATTCAGTGAGGAATGAAAGGATATGAGTCATGTAATTTGCTCTACAGGGTTAGGTATTTGGTAACTAAAATACTTATGAAGGTCGCAGTGAATAAATCAATGTATCAACAACTTTGTTTTGAAACATTGGGTTCTGAAAAAAATAGACGGGACCATAAGCACATGCTCTGAAGAAGATGGATTTATTTTAGAACTAATTACTGTCCAAACTTTGTTCACTTTGTTTCAGAATGTATGTTAAGTATACGAGTACATACAAATAATATATACAAAAAATCACGATACTCCACTAGTACTAGGCATAGTAGCCGTGTAAAAGAGGATCAAATCGATCAACAATATCCATCAAGTTAGATACAAAAGTGGTATGTCTTAATGCTTATATGGTTGCGTACCCTTAACATATTTTTGTTTAGGGTGTAGCCTTGTATAACACAGTGCGCATTAGCGTTACACGAGTTGTAATTATCTATGTAAGCCATTAATGATGTAAACCCAAACATAACTTCCAAAACACACAAATTACACTCGAGTATAAAATTGGAACGGGCCCAAGAAACAGATCATCCAGGATATACTGCAATTTTATAGTGCCATTTCACATAAAACGTACACATTATTGCGGTGAAAATAAACTAGGTGGAACTAGTTCATCAGATAGTCTGAGGCATGCCCTTCGCCTTTATATAAATCTGTCGTTACCTGAAGCTTCATTCACGATAAGAAGTAACCTATAGGACTTTAGGGATTCTTTACCATCATCGATTTTTCTGCCCGTGGTGAGTAGAATAAAATCAAATGACCAGCAAACAAAGAAGAACAAACATACTTTCGTTATTATCTAAGTCTACGACAAAGGTCACTAATGGGCCACATTCGAGATAGCGAGAAAAATAAACAACCAAGTGGCCGGCGTGAAACATCAAGGCTGTCAACATGAATACTTAATTCAGACATTAACATGCTACACGATGTTAAAGTACTGAGCAACATGATGATAAGTTAGTGCTTAACATGTTAAGTTTTAACTTGGATATTACGCGGATTCTTAAGATAAGAGCCGCCGCCACTGCAAAGGTTTTATTACTGCGTTCATGACAAAGATCACATTACATGAAGCAATCTGACACAGAGATGGCTGGGACTACAACTTACTCGTAAGCTTTATTTAGTAAGACCTCATAGAGAGTACACAAAACAACGAATACCGGCCGAATTCCCGATAGTTTAATCATTAAATTTTTCATCGTCCTAACTCTGTAGCACCCCCCGAAAAACACTCAACTCTTAATGACAAGATGGAAAGTGAGTCTGATGGGAAGGCCGTAGTTTCATCGTATTCTCTCAGGGTTTTGGTCTTATGACCCAGTTCACATAAAACTGATCATGAGATTGAAATTGCATCTGTACCTTCCAGATATAGTCAGCCAGCAGCCAGCACAAAAACACATGAATACAACGTTTATAAAAAAGTATTCTAGGCTCATTAACGTTCTATTAACGGCTTTGGGACGCGATGACAAAAAAGCCTACCGGATGCAATAATTACACTGAGGTCTGATATACGGAGGTGAGGAAGGTAACCTACATACGTCAATCGTATGAACGTGAGAAATGTCCGCCCAATGTCACCGAGAAGATTAACCTATCCAGAGGGCCCGACATGTGACCTTTTCGTATCAAATAACCAATTAATGCAATTGAAACTTCAGAGATCTGTCTGCGAAGATCTTCCACGTATTATACACATGTATATTCTGTTACTACTGACGCAGTCAAAATGCTTTGCCGACTCAAATGGAAGTGGGCCGGCCATCTCGCGCGCATCACGGACAACAGGTGGAGCGAGAGAGTCATCCACTGGTACCCGCACGGCAGCACCAGGACGAGAGGGCGGCAGAAGAAGCGATGGCGTGACGATATCACCCAGGCTGCAGGCGTGGCCTGGCCGCAGCTAGCGAGAGACCGCACTAAGTGGAAAGCAATAGAGGAGGCCTATACCCATACTTGGGTGCCCTCATAATATCACCAAAACTGTAAATACAGTAGTTACTATAATTAAAACTTAGTTAAAACTTAGATACAACTAATTTAAATATTTGAAGAGAGAAAAGGGTACTTTTTTTTTAAATTATTCTGTTATGTACCTGTGGTCGACACCACAGGTACACCTACACCTGTCCAAAAATAGAGGTGACTGAAAATTTTAAGCTTAGTTTAACCGTATTGAGACGATCATCTTTATCCACCTGTCGTTTGGTTTTCAATAGAAATATGCAAAACTAAGAGAAAGAGTCAAGTTCATAAATACCGTCAACAATAATGAGGTAGGTGTTTGTTTGTAACACGACCTACACGTGGCAAAGGGACTGTCCGGTCAGCATTTATTCAACTACGCCGCGAATAAAAACAAATACGTATCAGGTTATAGGTAATTACGCCGTCAAAGAAACTTTGGCTTCCCCTCCATCAGACCAATGAAGACGTTCAGACAAAGAAGCCGTAAAATAAAATAAAAATAACATCAGCTTTTATTGACGTGTTCTTCAAATTGTTGTTTGGAACATAAAACGGGAAACGAGTAGTAAACCGGATATGCCACTTCTCGTAAATTCGGAAGTAACTTTCATGTTTTATAAGTTTCGCTGCTGAAGTTTTGATCGAATTTACAATATAGATTTTGGAGATTTGGTGAAGTTTGATCACAACACTTCTAACTCAATTTTAGAGTAATTACCATAATAGCCTGGTGTTGACAAACAGATATATCTTTAACGCAGAAATAACATTGTGTAACTGGCTTTATAATGGCTAAGAAAATAAACACTTATTGATGAAAAGTCATGATTTAGAAGTTAAATCGTTTTTTATGAAAATTACTTGAATTCAAACAATACAATATATTATGTAGGTAATGTAGGTACTTAATCAGGATTGTATTCTCTGTCACATGAGATCATAAAACAACAATGTCCTACGTTCATATTCAATCAGTGTGCATTGGTTTTCACAAAAGTATAGATAGGTAAAGGGGTCTTTACAAATCCTTGAAACAACGTATACATAGAAACTTCATAATGTAAAATAAGCAGTACCTACATATTACGCGGTTTATGGTAATATGTATAGGGTGATAAAGCACGCACAAACACTCGTAAATGTGTCTTTACCTTAGCTAGAAGTTATTTTAGCTTATCTAACGTAACTACGTGACCGTTGAGATTTTGTACTGAACAAACAATATCAACAGGGAATTTAGATATTTTCTTACGGCCATTCATAGTTAACTTTACATATTTTTATACGAAAGAGAAGTAATGGTCGCCAAGAAACGGACGGACACCTCCAACAAACAAATACAATAATCATATATATGTACCTACTTACTTGACATTAGTGCGGGTCAGATTAATTATATGCACTAACCAAATTTATAGCATTGATCTATTTAAACTACCTAGTCATTTCAATAAATAAATAAAATAAATAAATAAATATTTCAGGACATATCACACAGCGCCATCTAGCCCCATACTAAGCTTACGCTTGTATCATGGGTACTAGATAAAGGATATAATACATTTATACTTTTTCTTTTGAAAATACATACTTATTATACTACATAGAAACGACCAGACTTAACACAAGTAATTACAAATTTTAATATTCATAATTACTTGT
Organism: Macaria liturata; assembly: GCA_964023185.1. Classification (NCBI taxonomy): domain Eukaryota; kingdom Metazoa; phylum Arthropoda; class Insecta; order Lepidoptera; family Geometridae; genus Macaria; species Macaria liturata. Next base: position 7,063,222 of record OZ026829.1, read on the forward strand.
GTTATGCGGGAATCGAACCCGCACCCCTAGATTAGAAGGCAGAGCCATTACCAACTAAGCTAACGGAGCAGTCGATATTAAAATAGTCAGTACTAAAAGCTATATCTAAAAAAATGCAACCGATTTTCTTTTAAATTTTCTTTGTTTTTGTTTGCAAAGTTTGCCAGAAACCTTAACGAGACGACCTAGAATATTCGACTATTTCATGACGAACAGCTTTACTAGTTTGCTTTGATCTCACGAAACAATGTTTTTACTCCTACGAGTTCAACAAGTAAACAAATGACCGGTAATTTATCTCTTACAAATAAGAAGTCGTATAACTAACCTACATTGTATGACCGCCGCTCAGAAAAAAGCCACAACATTTGTTAACACAATACTTCCGGATAACAACTTTAATTAAAACAAAACATCGGTTCGTTGTCGGATTCTCGAATTACTTGTTATGCTCGCTGATATTATGTAAAGAGACATCAGTATGCAAATGAGAACAGCATCGCCTAATGTCCAGCACATGTTTGTAAAAACAGAACTTTAGTAAACAGAGGTCGGGTCAGTGACCGCAATTGTGTAACATATAAAAAGCTATCAGAAATATGCTTTTGTAAAATCTGAAAGAGAGGTTTTGAGCAAGAAAGCCTCTGTCGAGCATTAGAGATAAGAAATGATTTAAAAAAAACTTTCAATTACGGCAGGAGACTCTCCCTAGCTGTTTTATAGCGAATAATTTTTAACTTCCCCAAGTCTGGCTCAATTAAAAAAAAGTTAAAACAGATAACATTAAAAATTGTATTACATTTTATTCCCATGTTCATAAAAAACTACATTTGTCATCAAAATGTAAAAAAAAACATTATCCGTAACCAGTATATAGACGTGGCAACTGGATTACGTATATTGACTCGTATCTAGATATTTAGATCCGGGCGTTAGGTTTCAATTGCCCTAATTAGATACCACATAAAGTGTAAATATGTGGAACACGACAGGCCCGAGACAAACAAGTATTCGTGAAGTGGTGCTTTGCAGATAAACTAGAAAAGTATTATCATGATTTTGCTATGATATCGGTTCTACATAGATAAATTCGTCAACAACACGGATGGCGGGACACGGGACTGAACGCGTGACTTCATTGCGAGCAAGCTATAAGGGTCGACGTACATCATCTGTTTCCTATTAACACGATTATAAGTTTTAATGAGAGATCACAGCGAGATACAATAACATGTCAACGAACAATGATCATTGACTCGGTGAAACAATCGACGCATGCTTAATGAGAAGCTGGCAGCCGCACGCCATACAGATTAATGTGTCTCCAACAAACACACTTGTAGACAAAGAGACATCGCTCGCTCATTCGATGAGAATGGTCGATAAACAAAAGACTCAAAATTACAAACAGATGACGTTTCAAATTTGAATGCAACGCCCTAACTCTGCATGCCATTTAAATTGCCTGAACGATTCCAAGAACATCAACAACATCTAAACTGCCTTGTCCGATGATCGGAAAGAACTAAACAATCTAAAGGTAAACATGTTCATGTTCCTATTAAGTCTGTATTCAAAATTGATCGATGACGAAACCACGATTACTATTTGTACCGAACGAAACCGTTTTCAAAATGGAATCGAGAACCAACTGGAAGAAAAATAAAAAATAATTTGGACATGAAAAGTAACTTGTGAGAGAGAGAGAGAAAGTGAGTAATAAGAAGGGCTTTGCTCCGAACTAATAGTATCATAACTATAACATTTCTATAGGGATATTTGACTGCTCCGTTAGCTTAGTTGGTAGTGGCTCTGCCTTCTAATCTAGGGGTGCGGGTTCGATTCCCGCATAACACAAGTAATTATGAATATTAAAATTTGTAATTATTTGTGTTGAGTCTGGTTGTTTCTATGTATAATAAGTATGTATTTACAAAAGAAAAGTATATATGTATTATATCCGTTATCTAGTACCCATGATACAAGCGTAAGCTTAGTATGGGGCTAGATGGCGCTGTGTGATATGTCCTGAAATATTTATTTATTTATTTATTTATTTATATCGTGTTAAAGATATTGATAGAAATGTATTTGAATCAAACATGACAGGACCGCATCAGACTGATGACAGATTCCAAACGTGGTACAATTACTAAGAATCTAGACACGTTGTTTCAATAAACAGAAGGAACAAACGGGACATCGGCAAATGAAATCATCGAGGGCGCGAACGTGACGAGAAACGGTTAACTTTATTATTGAGTTATCGATAGACATACTCGGTCCGTAGTCGTGCCTGCGATGAGAAAGGATTTCATGCCTACACTTGAAGAATATATGAAAGTAACCAACAATCAAAATAAGTGAGGATGTTAATCTTCTATTAATTACATATTTTTTTGTTTGTAGTCATTTTTGCAGTTATATGAGTCAAATCTCGATTTACCTGATTTAGTGTAATTTTGATTATTGTATTTTAATACTTTCTACCGAGTGGCAGGATATAGTTAAGAACCGAGAGGAGTGGCGTCTCTTTGTGTCGGAGGTCCAGGATCCACTTTGTGCGACCCAAAGTAGATCCTGACTTCCGACACGAAGCCACATTAGTAAGTAAATACTTACTCGTATAATGATCGACTACATCAAAGTACAAAGGATTAGCCGTATGTACCTATGCTAGTTATATGCAGGACTTTTACTCGTATGCATGAGTTTTCGAACCAACTCCAAACTATATTTTTATTTCTCAGCTGCATTTGAATCTGTCAAGTGAGGAAGTGTTTAGCAAGGAACAAAAAGGCCATTTATAAATTTGCACCATGAAACAGCAGACATATGGAGTCGAAATCAATTATTTTCAATGAAGAATAATTACAATACATCATGCCCAAGTATTAAAGACATGACATTTTTCCATCACAATATCTTCTTCATCATCATCATCATCAGCCTAATGAGACCCACTGCAGGGTATAGGCCTCCTCCCTCTTACTATATCTTACATCTCTATAAATCAATCTATGTGGTTGGTTGTAAGTAGGTACGGAAAAATAATTCGCCTGTCGGAGAAGCCTAAAAAGTTGCCACTCGAATAACGTCCTTTTAGGCTTCTTTGAAGGGAAGTTTATTTTCTAGACGACACGTTTTCGTAGAAAGAGCATGCCTCAGAATTTCAACACAATTCAATATATGTATCTTTTGCCATGTAACAAAACATATTCATATGTATGTACATGCGTGTATTAGTTGGATGATGCCAGTGACCAAAGTCAAAAAATAAAACTAACGTAAATATAAAACGAAATAAACATAATAATAGAAAACTTAATGAGTATATAGTATAAAGCAAAGTCACTTCACGCGTCCTGTATGTATGTTTGCTCAGATCTCCAAAACTATGCAACAGCTTTTGATATGTTTTTTTAAACAGATAGTGTTAATAGGACGGTGCATATGAGACCGCGCGAAGCCGGGCAGAGCCGCTAGTAGTCAATATAATGATGTAACGTTTCAGGACAATAATTAATAATTACAGTATCATAACATTGACCAACTATGTCACGGGATAATTGGAGCTATTAATACTCGGGCTCGTTTTAAATTTTAAACACATTTATGGCCCGTTGTTTAATATGGTTTAACGAGGTATTATTGAAACGGTTCCTTTATGCTCCGCTTAGATAATTATTTATAGACACACCGGAAAGGTTCATATTACTTACAACTATAAGATATGTTGGAAGAGGCGTAAAGCGGAAACTTTTCCTGTTTTTGTATTGAGATGCACAATGTTTGTGACAAATGCAGAATAGTTAAATATGGCAAAATTAATATACACGTATTGCTCGTAATTTTCATATACTTAACTTCATTTGACACAAGAATTTTGCAAACAAAGATATTATAAGGAACGAGTCATGTCTTACAAGCAATTAAGAGAAAATTTACGACCGACATCTATTCCTGTCTTTTGGAATGTTCCCTGATTTTGATATTGAATCATACTGGTACATAAAACCATATATTATTCCGTAAATCAAATCATAACATGCTCATAGGTATATAAAGTAATTTTGAGTTTTTAAGTCAATTTGTTCTCTTACATATCGCCGTAGTGTCGCAGTCATGTAGTTTTTCACCATAGGGCGGCTAGAAAAGAGGTTTTTTTTTATCCGAAAATTTACGCAAAGCCGAAAGTAACAACTAGTCGAATAAGAAGTACAGAATCTTAATTTAGCCATTGAAAGCGGAACGCATATGAGGTTAATGTCATCATATTGGAAGATGTTTTTTAAATTATCTGTTATTAGTAATTAAAGAATTATATAAATTGCCAACTTTTTTAACACAAAATCATGTGTTAAGCTCCTGTCTGACAGGACGATAATAAAGATCAAAGGACAGTTAGAATATTTTTTATATAAAATGTGAATATTATATTTTTACAATTAACAAAAATGTGTTTTGAAACAAAGTAGGTACATCCACGTCACAAAGAAAGAACTATAAACTTCCGAGGTCAGAATTTTAATCCATAAATGTATAAAGAATAAGGTATTTTTTTCTTCAGCTTCTTTATTTAAGTTGTGCTGTTTCTTATAAAACTTAAACGCATCTCCAACTTTTGCTGGTTGCTCAAGCGTACTGCAAACCATGATTTTTCTCCACGACTTGACCGATCGAGGAATACATATTTGTTTAAATGAAATAATACTAAGTTGCGAAGCCAACCAAGCGCGCGGTTGCAGTGCATAACACAATGCTCAAGTTACGGCCATTGCTAGAAAAATGTAGGTCGTGTCCGATTTCAAAGCGCATTGGGGATTGCAAAACGTTAAGTTCTTACCGCGGTAAGACATACCGACTGGACGCGACATCTTGTGGCAATGCTGTTCAAATTATAACAGAAAACAAATATAGTCAACTCGAAAAAACCTGACCGAGTAATTTTTGGATGAGTTGTCGGTTAGTCTAACATTTTTAGAATAAACTCATAGATGCAAAGGTTTGGACAAAAATCATGATGCGCATCATTTTAAAATCCTAAAATAGATTTCTCCCACAGTGAACGTATTTATTTACGGGCTTCAATCAATTCTTATTAATAACGGAAAATTGTTTTTAGTCATCTTTTATTTTGCAAGATGTTATCATTCATTAACTTACTCATAACCTACTAAGGGTTTTAAAATTAATAAAAAAAAAAAAAACCTATTAAGGGTTATTTCAATACGTCAAAAACAATTTAAAAATATTGCATTGTAAAAGTAATGTAACTCTCTCATTATCATTATCTTAAGACATATTTTTATTGCATGAAGACTGACCTACCATGTTTTATACATGTGCAGTACATGCGATGCAAAACAATCTGCACATAATATACTCCTATTATGTGCTTCTATTTATAGTATAGACCGACAGATAGTTTACGACGTATTAATGGTATTTAAACTGATAAAGTAACTGCTCTTTAATGTGCTGCTGGTCAAGAGTCATAGCATAGATAGGTGTGACCAGTGCCTACCTGTATACATTTTTGAGACTTAATAGCAAAATTAGATAGAACAAGCTAAAAGCAGTCTAATTGAGACTAGTGCTCATAAAAATATTGAAAAAATAATTTATAATAGAGCCAGGTACAATTTATAAATTGGCAAAAAATACAACTACATTACCATGAAAGTTATGTAAAATAGATACGGTACAAAAATCGTTGCTTATATAAGCGAGCGTGGCTCGGCGGTTTCAGCGTCTGCTTTTTATCCTGACGCAACTTGGTTCGAAACAGGCCCTCCACCAATGATTTGTAATTACAAGTTATGTGTGGATTTGCACTCGCTTAACGGTGAAGGAAAAACATCGTGACTGACCCTCAGTTATGAGGAAATACGACTCAAGAGAGGAGAGACAAAAATCTTATCCACAGCACATAATATTTTTCTATTTGAGTGCTTGGTATCAAAATGCATTTGCCAGCCACAACACGGCGAAATAATAAAACAAATCGCTTTTGCATCAGAACATAAGGCGATAAGATAAACATTCGATCACGCTCTGATTCAATCATTGCTTCACTTATCGACACTGAGTCTTGTATTCACGGTCAAATAAGGATTAGCTATTTTGATAATAATTATATATTACGGCTACCGGAATTAACTAACGCAATATTTTAATTGAGGAAGATATTAGCGGTTTTAATTGGAAATTTTAAGTACCGCTGGAATTAGTAAGCTTAGTATGGGGCTAGATGGCGCTGTGTGATATGTCCTGAAATATTTATTATTATTGTTATTATTATTAATTAGAGACATGCCGTATTGCGATGTAGCATCACGACCAAAAATAGAGAATATCTAAGATTGATTGACGAATTTGTTATCAACAGCAAAGTTTGGAAATGTTTATCGTCTTATAACAAAATTTCCGCTACTAATAAAATACTCGATTTAGATTTCTATGACTACTCGTATTTATAAGTCAATATCGTCTGAGACTAATTTACCAAAAAAAAATATATTTTTACCTAGTTATTATGTACCTATCAAAAATCATATTGAAATAAGGTTTCTATACACTTTATAGGTAAAAAATCAAACCTATCAGTCAATATCATCTGAGACTATTTTACCAAAAAAATATTGCTTTCTAGTTATTATGTACTTATCAAGAATTATAATTGAAATCAGATTCTATACATTTTATAGGTCAAAAATCACATCACCGATGATCTAAAAAAGAAAGTGTCGCTTAGAGAAATGGCATGCAGAGGTCAGGGGCACGCTCGTTTTCACTTGCCCCCGCTATGTGGTTGTATGTTGGCAGCGACTGGCAAACTGTTAACTTGCCAGTTGCCCAACATGGTCGAGTTTCCACAACTAGCCGACACAAACTAAAGTTTTGATCAAGTATCCCGCACTTTCGTAACGCCGATATTGAGACAGGCAATAAAAGCCGCATGTTTCTATAGCGCGCGAGGCTTTATCGATTCTCCGGATGGACTCGACTACCTTCATTAGAAAATGTTTTTGGCAATTTTTGCTTTATATTTGTAGCTATATGTTTGTTTATCTCGCATGTTTTGATCAATATTTCAGTGCATTAAACTTAATTAACAAAATTTGTCGATACGGTAATGTCTCACGAATACGATCTCGAGCTTCTCGGGATCTGAATATCTCGAAACATGTAAATATGGTAGTTCCGATCGATGGTCACAAATCACGGTGTTCTTACGGGCTGTCGGGTGAGCACCGACCTCCTTTCGCTGCTGCACTGGCGCAACAAACAAAATAACTAGACGAAGACGTTGGCGCACGAAACGGTTGCGGAACTTGCGCGTGCGACTCGGACTTTCACTGCGGATGCGCGGAGCGAGCGAGTAGTGCGTTGCGCGCGACGGTGCGAGTGCTACTGGTGGGCGCGCGCAGCGCGCGCTCCTGCAGGGGTCGCCACTCGGCCGGCCTTCGCGCGGCCCTCGTCATCTGATAACCAAACCTACCCTCTACCGCCTTATCAGAACCTAGATATTATAATGTGCTCTCGACCGATGCTCCACTTTGTTATCGCGCGTCACATGTCTTTTATGACAAACGCCAAACATTTAGCTAAGAAATATTTGGACACCTGATGTTTCCAACTATTGTTCTCTTATCAAAAACTTTTATGAAAAATAAAAATAATTCTATTCATAATGTAAACACATATTGTTTTTCTCTAGAAGTACTTCCTAGTCGTATTTGGTACAAATGTCTGATACATATATGAATAGTTGACTACATTACAACCTACTCATAAAATGTCAGTCGTCATATCATGCTAAGCCAACTGCGCTTTAATTATGCAACAGAAAACGACTTGATATTGATTTTCGTGCTTTCTCTAACAGAAATAAGCATCAAGGAAATAACAGAGACACACTCATTCTATGAGTCAACTATAAAGTGAGTAGGTAATGTATCTAAGGCTTTATGTATTTACTGGAAGCATTAAATGTACAAACAGTTAGGAAACAATTGCTTCCTCACAACATAACATAACTGACTGAATAAATAATGGAAATTAATATCTTGGAATGGAAATGATAAATTTCATGCAATACGGAAGACATAGAATTTATCAAGTATTCAACAGAAGGGACGCGTTGATATTTGATCCCGATAGAAGAGACGATATTACCAGATCTATTTGTGAAATTTATAAGTAACTAGGAGGTGCTCGCGGCTTCGCTCGCATTAAGAAGTAAAACTTGCATCCCCTATTTCACCCCTTTAAAAGCGGCGTTTCCAAAAATCCTTTCTTAGCGGATGCCTACGTCATAACTTCTACCCGCATGCCAAATTTCAGCCCGATCCGTCCAGTGGTTTGGGCTGTGCGTTGATAGATCACTATATCAGTCAGTCAGTCACCTGTGAGTTTATATATTAACCGAACTCATGCTGAGCTGTAATTCTAGCTGTAGGCTATGACTGTTTACTATGATATAGAACATGGATATCATATAAATCTAGAATTAAAAAGATTATTTATTGTAGCACACAAAAACACACCAGAAACCAACTAACGCTAAGAGCGATCTATTCCGTGGGACCATTTAATTAACAAATCTCGTTTACTTTCCACTTACTTGTAGGTATATCTATGTATACTGAATTTGTCTCGTAAAGAAGACCGATTTATTTTATAAGACGTCACTTATTCAGTCTTTTTCCGCGCTCAAGAGTCCGTGTTATCGTTAAAAGTAGATCAGGCTATTCACTCTGAATGTAAACAGAAAAAATATGACAAGACAATGATGTTAGGCTTACTACTTATATATAAACTGTGTATTATAGTACATTAGTATCTAAATACTTTTTGCAATGTTGATAGAGAGTTGGTGTGAGAAAACTGTCACTAGCCTTTCCTTTTGCGAACATTTTTGTTTGCATTTCCGTTTAACTAATATGATAAAATCTTTCGCATATTTGCAATTTCGTGAGAAGTAATATTCAGGATAGGGACAAAAGTTGACAATGTAAAAAAATCGAGATTTTACTTTGATAAAACATTTGTAAAAGACTAGTTATGTTATTAGTTATACAAGTCAGTAGGTATATGAACCAACACTAGAATAACTTGACTGCTCTGTTAGCTTAGTTGGTAGTGGCTCTGTCTTCTAATCCAGGGGTGCGGGTTCGATTCCCGCATAACACAAGTAATTATGAATATTTAAATTTGTAATTATTTGTGTTGAGTCTGGTCGTTTCTATGTATAATAAGTATGTATTTACAAAAGAAAAAGTATATATGTATTATATCCGTTATCTAGTACCCATGATACAAGCGTAAGCTTAGTATGAGGCTAGATGGCGCTGTGTGATATGTCATGAAATATTTATTTATTTAATAAACATGTCAATTTATGTACACGTAAGTCCTAAAAATATACACCCAAAACATCCCACAAACCACGCTCATAACAATAAGTACGACATTGTCGAACACAGTAATTAACTTTAATTCACCATCGTTTAACTGCGTGTAATGTCTATGTTTACCGAACTCATCATTCAGGCCATACATTCATGTTTCATTTTATAACAGGCGCGATGCTGCAACGTTGCCCTTTAGAACGTCTTTGACATATTGCCTATCATGATGCAAGCCCTTAATATTTCATTCATGTGTTGTTCGCGGCATGAGGGTTTTAAAGGTTTAAAAATAATCCATTCATCGATCCATTACGGCCATATATCTTGTCCATCTTCGGGCATGGACGGTTGCTCGTTTAACCGGAACCTGGGATATACCTACTGGCAAAATGACGAGAGATTAAAACCATGATGGTTCTCATACAAAAAATATATTGATAATTAAGGATAGGTAGAAGGAAGAAAGTATGAATAAATGAATATGAATATGAAGGAGGGGTGTGGCGGTAGTACCTATATGGAGGAACACACCTAGAAACCATCAAGTTTGTTGTTTGAAGTCGGTTAAGGAGCAGTCGCAGCGGAAAAACACTATATATCTCTTCAGAGTTTCATTTATAATGGATTTCCGCAAAGTAACGTTGATTCAATATCTTAAATTTGATAACAGCTAGGTCAGTTAACTATCATAACGTATGCACCTAATTAGCATAATAATTCGACCCAAGGAACCACCAAGTCCAGGGATGACCAAAACATGATCGATGGTTCCGGGACAACTGCTTGCGTGTGAATTAGTGTGAAAACTGTACGTTCTCATAAAACTTACTTTTTGTTTTTACGTGGGATAGGTTTACGTTTGACTACAGCCTGCCTGATGTTAAGCATTGCTGCAGCCTAGGAAGTACTTACTGTAGTAGTAAAAAAACAAACACTATCATACAGTAACCCCTCGCCCACTAGACGGTCTGTCGATACGTCGCGCCCATGCGAGCTTGTTAACACAGCTTTAGGGCTTTTCCAACTTAATTAACGGGATATTTCGTCGGGATAGCTCAACTATTGATGGCACATGACAGGCGCAGATTGCCATCGTATTTTATGCTACCTGTGTGTATCGGCTTGTACGATCACGGATATAAAACAATGTTTTATACAGAAGGACTTGATGACTACGGAGAGCTTGCGGCTATAATATTTATCAGACTTCGAAAACCCCTTTGTGATGAATCAAGTCGTAAAGATCCAAGTCAGCACGAAACTTGATCTTTATTAATGTTTACATACTTAGTACGTACTTAGATATTTTCAGATCTTTTTCTTCTTATCGAATAAGAGTGGCCAACTCTGGTGTCGAGAGTTTATCAAGCCGCCCTGAGGGCCTCTGACATGGTTTAACGACCGTGCTAGACAAACAGCCGGATATAATAATTATATATTATTGTTATTTTCGGATATAATAATTCAATCAAAGCTGTATCATATAACCCGTGCGTTGTGATTTCGTGAAAAATAAGTAAATATTCAAGTCCATTACATACATACAGCGCCATCTAGTCTAGTCCTATCCATACTAAACAAATCATTGATAGGTCCAGAAAAGTATTGCCATTACGTGAACTCTACGTACGGGCATCGATACCTACTCACAAAATAATTACAAGCCACATTCCATAACATATAAATTGAATCATTAAGTGGGCAACAATAAATGTGACAATTCTCAAGCTGCAAACACTAAAATAGTCGTGCGTGTCTAATAACACGTTTTATGATGAATGCGTACTAGTACAAGGCAGTGGGTTAATATTTGTCAAATATATTATGCCTAGGTGAGTAACGGTATGTAGGCGTCTGCGGCGCGTGATAGACGAAAGTGTTCAACGGGACTTGATTATTACGAAATGGGCTTAGATTAATTGGTCAGCAATGATTTATTACTCCGTAATCCGTATTTACACTAGTTGTTCTTCTACATGTCCGCATATTCCATAGATTTTATTTGTTATATGTATGAGGTTAGGTCTTCTACAGCAAAACACAGAACTGTGATGTTTGTATCAAAAAGAAAATTTTATTAATTAGTAAGTAGGTCAATGTCAAAGCTTACATAATATGTATTTAAATGTATTTTTGTTAAATAAAAAAATAAAATTCCACGAAATCAAAATATATATACTTACAGATTCATCATAGTTATATCAATCGGTAGTTCAGTAATATAATTAGTTTTTAATTTACTTTAAATTTGGATAATGGACCTAAATAGTTTGTAACGAGTTTGCTGCCGATCCACGATCCATAGCCATCGATATGCTGATTACTTTTTGATGCTTCCTAAAATGAAAATCTGCAGACCAAATAACTCTTTCCTAACAAATCTGATGAGTAATGAGGTCGGTGCCGATGCAGGTGATACAATAGCTATAGAAACGCTGATTACTCTTTCCACTTCAAGTCTACAAACACAATGCTGTGGAATATTTATGCACTACTTTTAGTACCTATATCTAACGCTGACTACAAATTTACTAGTAAAGTAATTATCGTTTTATGGAATTTCATTTAGGCTGGATCGTACGTCTGAGCGTCGCCACCTTACATTTTTTCCCCCTATTTATTTTATTATTCAAACCTAGATAAAATTAAAAAAAAAATGAATTTGTAGTTTGCTATATAATTCGTCTTTATTACTACCCTAGTAGTTTCTAATTCGTTATTACCATCAAACCTATTGATAGAATTAATGTACTTTATATACAAATACAAAAATATTTTTCTAACAACTCTGTATATAACAACAAACTCGGCGCCCACGCAGCAGAATCAATAGGAAATGGAATATTGAAAAAATCTCATTACTAGCAATTGTTTAAGTGCTTACGTTTCTCTATGCACGTAATAAAATCGAATGATACAATATCTAAGTATTATTGTTTTATACAGACAATGTAACGCGAAGACAGCTACTGCGTGTTTTTTTTTTAGATAAATCTTTGTATAAATGAACCAATTAAATAAGTGTACTCTTTGAGTAGAAAGATACTGATCAGAAAATTAATATTATATTAACCTATTTATCAACTAGACAAATCGTGTCACAAACCACACCTCCTATCAAACAGGATTTCCAACACGTTTACTAACACGTGTCGGCAAATGACCAAACAGCGTGCAAATGTATCACGTGATATTTGTACCTGACCTACCACATGAATTTGCTCTCTCCTAACGGTGACTTTCGTAAACTGACGTAAAATCGTGAGGGATTTCCTCTATCTATCTATCTTTCTTTAAGAAACAAAATCTGAGAACAATTGTCATCCGTGTAAGGACCTGGGTATCCACCATAGTGTTTGTGCCCAAGAGAGTCCCAACAGTAAACACATTATAGCACTACGCAGGAGGGTCATATGAATTTATTTAACATATTTGTGTCGGAAAATACGACACATTGGGACGTCTGCCAAGTGTGATGTCATCATTATTGTTTTATCAACTGGAAACTTCTATGTACATAATGTTTTTGCGATAATGCAACTCCTACTTTACTTCCCCATTCGCTAAGTAAATATTGCTATCAACACAAACGTAAAATTAACTAGGGCTGTGAGAAACTTTCCTAGATTGAGTTTCCTGTTTTATTTTTGGTAAACCAGTTTGTTCTTCATAGTTAAACTGTCTTTTGATAAGGCTATACATAATAAATGCATAAATATCTTCAATGTAGTACATAAAAGAAACATTTACGTTTTACGTCACCTTCATCAAAAACGGCCCTAAAAATTTTAAACAAGAAGATAACTTCTTTCTGGCAGCTAAGTACCGAAGGTACTGTCGATCCATATTAATAAAAGATGCAGAATCTTTTAATCTCGTCAAATAAGTTAAAATAAACAACTGTGGCAAATCATTATGACTTTTTATCTCTTCTTTATGTGCATATTGTGCACAAATACAAAATAATAAATCTATACTAATATTATAAAGCTGAAGAGTTTGTATGTTTGTTTGTTTGAACGCGCTAATCTTGGGAACTACTAGTGCGAATTCAAAAATTATTTTTGTGTTGAATAGACCATTTATTGGGGAAGGATTTAGGCTATAAAACATCACGCTGTAACTAATAAGAACGAAGAAACAATGGAAAATGTGGGAAAAAACGGGGAAAATTATTCATCTTTGAGGGCTTCCGTGGCGTTCGCTGTGAAAACGGATAACAGCTATACTTATAAAGCTTAAGAGGTTGTTTTCAAAAATAAATATGATGCCTAAAATAACTATTCCACGCGGACGAAGTCGCAGGCACAGCTAGTGTAAAATAAATTGTAAATATGTAAATGTGGCCTTAGCTTATAACTACTTGTAAGCAAACACGTCCCCAGCATCTCTAAAAGTTAAGTATAATCCGAGCACGAGCGTAATGCCGGGATAACACGCTGTAGTCACTAATTACGAGAGGAATTCCTCGGGAGCGTCTCATCAAAACTTGCCATGCCCTGGCTAAGCTCCAAAAGTTTAATTACCGACGCGGCCTACCAGAATGTGATTTTTTTAAACTCCTTCCTACTTTTTTTTACGTGGGAAAAGTTTGCATTTGACAACAGCCCGAGCATTGCTGTAGCCTAAGGCGTAACACCCTTTCCTAGAACTCTTAGAAGGCACCTATTAACTAATTGAAGACCCTTGGATTGATTCGCAGGAAACACTTCCGGTAGAGGAACAATATCTTAAAGTTAGTTAATTTAGGGACTTTTAAATATATAAGGCAGACTCATTGCTATGTATAATTACAATGATAAGTAGGTACAATAGAATACACCTATCCAGCCACGTCGCACTTAAATTGAGGCATGTAAGAGAACAGGGGTCTTCAAATCCAGAGAAAATAGGTTTCTTCTAGGAAAACGTGCTTCATCTTAAGACTATAGCAATGCTTAGGTCAGGCAGGCTGTAGTAAAACGCAAAACTATTCCGTGTATAAAAAAATACAGATCGAGTAGGTATATCATTGAAGCATCCTACGTCGCAAGTTGAGTTGGCAGCTGTGAATTTAAGTTGGGCTCATAATATTAAGTTTACAATGTGGTCGTTTAACGCGATTTCATTAACGCGAGCTTAAGTGCTAATTGCCGAAGTAAAAGTAAAGTGTAGTTATTATACGCAATATATGCATGAAATTTCCGACGCGAAGTGTTATTTATATTGCATCGTAAACGGGGTTCAGGGACTGCGTGTTTTGGGGGCGAGAAATGCAGGAAATTTCGAGATGAATGATGAACAAAATATTCACTTTCTGTATTTTAGTAAGTAGAAATATAAAACTAAATGTATAATATAAGTTTTGGCGCGGAGAGACTGTACAGTGTACATCATAATACAGAGTCGAAAGATGTCTAGTATGGTGTACAGAAAACCCTCAGCGTACAACACAAATTGCAGCAATACAAATGTAAATAGAAATGTACGTACACCTTGAATGGATAAATAAAGGAATTTTGAATTTGAACATATTTACGCATATTACGTGTTTTTCACTTACTTTACTTAGATAGAATTTTGAAATTTCTAAATTGAGCCTTACTGATTGCGAAGTAAGTATTAAAATTCTAAGAAATTTCGACAAAATGTGCCAAATCTGCGTCGTCTTTTTAACTGAGCAAAAGTAATGTTTTATGCATAAAAATATTTCAGTTCTCCCTTATCACATATCACAAGGTTTTGATACAGCATAATGTATGTAAGCCTCAATAAATCATTTGATTACGTTTCCCGCACAAAATAGTCTAGTTCTAGATAAAATAGTGAGAAAATGTAAATGTAAATAAACTTGTCGTATGTTTGTCTGTTCGCTACTGCGCATTTATAGATAATGTGTAATGTTGACAGACTAAATCGTATCTCGGCTTTCATCAGACATGTAAAGGGTATGCAAACATAAGATTATAAGACTCATATGGTACAATACTATATGAACATGTAATCTATGGGTGTATGAATGGCATCGATTAGTAAGTTCGTTGATAGGTTATAGTAGCATTTTCTTAAAATACAAGTTTTTTTTGAGAAGATCATAAAACCATCTTAGTTATTTGATCACCAAATCCAATGAAACGACGATTGCACAAGCTACAATGTGTACGATATGGCTTTCATACGAGACTTGGAGACAATTTTTTCAATCGGACGAATAACATCCTTGGAGAATTTTATGGAGAAGTGTTTCATGCCATCGATTGACCAGTCAAAATAAATTGCTACAATAACATATATGGTAACAATCGTATTTTTCGAATAAATCTAAATATATAAAATTCAAAGGTGACTGACTGACTGACTGATATAGTGATCTATCAACGCACATCCCAAACCACTGGACGAATTAGGCTGAAATTTGGAATGAAGGTAGATGTTATGACGTAGGCATCCGCTAAGAAACAATGTTTGGAAATGCCACTTTTAAAGGGGTGAAATAGGGGATGCTAGTTTTACTTCTTAATGCGAGCGAAGCCGCGAGCATCCACTAGTACCGCATTTTTTTTCCTGAATACGTTAGTAACAGTATTCTTCGAATAAGCTATTTTCCAATACTAATCAGAAAGTGCCTCAATATTTCATTGGTGTTTCTCATCTGACAAATACACAACAACTAGTTTGCTTAGTGTGGGGCTAGATGGCGCTGTGTGCAATGTCCCGGAATATTTATTTATGTATAACTGCTTTAAACTAGCATTAAAAAGAAAAAAATGCGAAGAACGATCAATCCACAGATAGTACAGTCTATGGTTCAGGTGAGTAGGTAGAAAGGACCACTGATACGGCTGTATTTACAAAACATACAACTGCGAAACAGCTGCAACATGTGTGTTTACAACATAAAACATATTTCATACTTGTAAACTAAGCTTATCTGAGACTATTTCAGCTATTTACAGCTGCGACGGACTGAATCTGCGTGTTTATTATACAACAATAGATATTTGTAAAAATAGTATAGTATAGTCATTTATTAGTAATTAGTATCCGTTATCTAGAACCCGCGACACAAGCGTTTGCTTAGTGTGGGGCTAGATGGCGCTGTGTGCAATGTCCCGGTATATTTATTAATTTTATTTGGGTCGTGTGTAAAATCTACGCAGAAAGTGACTGGTCATAGACAAAATAGCCAAGGGAGACAGTACAATAGAATTAGATATATTTTTGTTTTGGTATCATCTTGGTATAGACGTCTTATTGGTTTTGCTAGTTGCGAAAATATTTTGCGTATCTTTTGTTATATTTTAGTGCACTTAACGAAATTCGCCTGATGGTAAGCAATAATTATGATCTAAATCTGTCGAAAAAGAACCTACTTCCTCGCGCTTTATAAATTTGATTCGGTTTGCAAAATGATCAGTAACGTTGCCATTTTTTTTTCATGATATAGGCTTACGCTTGACTACAACTTGCCTGATGTTAAGCAACGTTATAATCTACGATCTAGCGCGCTTGCCTAGAAGAAACCGGTTTACTCTCGACTTGAAGACCGGAAAATTATAGTTCAAGGGGAATAGAGATTCGGGCAAGGAGTTCCACAGTTTGGCTGTTCGCACGATGAAAGTCGAAGCAAAACGCTTGGTGCGAGTCTTCGGAACCTCAACTCTAAAATCACAACTTCAATAAAGAAAAAACTTTAAAATATTTTCGTATCATCTGAATACACATCACAAATGAGTGAGTTTAGTACACACATCACCAGCGCACATACGTTAATGACATGCATATTCATGACAATGCGGCGCTGGCTCCGCGTAGTGATATTCAGGATCCACTGAAAGCCTTTATGCATATGCAATGCAGCTAATAGGGAATCGCTAACTAAACATTGTTTTTATATGAGAAAAAAATAATAAAAGTTCAAAATCTCAAGACACTACTGTTATAAAGGCGAAAGTTTTTTAAGTGTGAATATTTGTTGTTATTTACCCTAAAGTAGTAAACAGATGTGGATGAAATTTTGGTATGAAGATAAATAAGATTATACCCTGGATATGCGACTATTTATGCGTTTTAATAAGGGCAAAAAAATTGAAAAGAAATAATAATATTCCAGGACGTTTTCACACAGCGCCATCTAGCCACATACTAGGCAAACGCTTGTGTTATTTTGACACTTTGTCCGTGACCCTATATCACGGCGCAACTTGATCTGTTGGTCAGTTTCTTTACGATATTTTCCGTCACCGTTAAGCGAAAACAAGTCATTGGTGTAGGGCCGGATTCGAGCCAGGGTGCATCAGAATGTTAATTTGATATAGAGAAGTGTCAAAAGAACAGTGTGTCAGTCAATATTGTTGCAGACGTAGATGTGGCAAACCCTATATCACGGTGTGACTTGATCGTGATCGATGCGAAAACGACAGGACACTCACCCGTCGTTTGGCAATGAATCATTCGACCGTAGACACTAAATGAGTTTGCAGTTAGATGGAGTTTATATTATATTAGAATGGTCGTAAGAAGACGGGATACTCTTTGTGAGCGTAGACAATAGACATACTTGTGAAGATATAAAGAAACGCTACGAAAAGGTTTTTTCCAGGTAGTAAGATAAGGCATAACTTTATGAGTGTAATACAAATTTGTTCGGTTCATCATTTACACTTAAGCTAACGTGATTAGAGTAATTTTATAATTTGATTTGACGAGCTAATACTTGTTCCAATAAAACGCAGCGCAAATACCTATACGTAACTTCAACAGATATAAGCCTGGATCATTCTATATCACTTCCAACTCTAGCAAAGAGTAAGGGTCGATATATTATGGAAAAACTGTAGCAGTAAACAAGCCCGTGACTGATCGACACAACTTCGTGATAAGGATCTGGCTCTTGAGAAAACCTCTATAAATTGGAAATGAGACACGATATCGAGAGAATATACCTACTTATAGTACTTATATACCTATAACTACATCCTTATAGTGATAACAACATGTTTACAAAATAGATGACAATCGATATGCAATAACGGCTACCGTTTTTTATACCGACTCCAAGACAAGGAGAAGGTTCTCAATTTATCTGAATGATTGTAACATTTCGCTATACTACCGACAATATAGGAAGTAACGATTTTACCGAAGAAATAAACGCAGTAAGTTACATTATACAGTCTATCCGTGTGTGTATTTTTTTCATCATCATCATCATCAGCCTGTTATCGCCCACTGCTGAACAAAGGCCTCTGTTCTGGTACGCCACTCGTCCCGCTAAATTTGTAATCTGTATTTTGAAAATCAAAGCATGATAATAATGCGGCTGAAACGCATAATCGTTTCTTACCGACGCATCAGTATGTCTACACGACTTGCTCATTTTATCATTGTTTATTACATTTATAAATAATACGTTTGATAGGTCGAGATGCTCTTGCTACTGGATGGTCAAGCGCGTTGCCACCAGGCTAACGACTCACTGACCTTGCCATTCATGTCTTTGAATGAAAGGCCGGGTCACCTGAATACGTCTGCTTTCTGTAGTGTTCAAAGTAATATTGTAGGTACGAGTACAGCAAACACTGCTCTGTCAGAAAGCAATTTAAACATAACGTCAAATCCATTAACGTAGCCTATAAAGACAGTACATAATAAATGTAAGATCGCTTGGGCTTTGAAATTTAAAAAAGAATTGTGTCATGTGTATTGTTCATCTTAGAACGTAATGATTGCTTACCATCAGGCGAATTATGGTCAAGAGCAAACGCATTCCTTGTAAAAAACGTTTTAGATATTGTACATGTACGGGATAGGTACTTGTCTACCCGCCTAGTGTTAGTACATTGAATAGATGTGGTTGAAACGCTTCTATCGAGAGTTCATCTTCTTCTTATCTTATAAAACTTCTCATCATATATTTCAAGCAATAAGATGCTCGTACTCATGTCAATTTTACAATACAAACAATTTTTAATTACAACACTCTCTTTGAGTCGTATCTCCTCATGACTGAGGGTCGTGACTCCCCCGCAGAATTAATTTGTCAGGGGAGTTCTCTTGGGCAGATACATCGTGGTGGGCGCCCAGGTCCTTCCACGGAAGACACATGTCCTCAGATAATGGTCCTCAAACATGTCGGTTTCCTCACGATGTTTTCCTTCAACGTTAAGCGAGTACAATCTACACATAACATGAAAATACAAGTCATTGGTGTAGGGCCGGAATCGAACCAGGGTGCGTCTGGATGAAAAGCAGATACTGGAACCGCTGAGCCACACTCGCTTAATTACAATACACGGCTCATTAAAAATAGCCATCTGTTGCTGAAACATGGTACAACAGCACCTTGGTATGCACAAACAAACTAATGCTATCTTGACAGGTTTGCTTGCTATGAAGGCGGCAAACATGGCTTCCACGAAACATGTACACATCACTAAAATGGAAACCGCTATCGCATATCAGTTTCACTTAAAAATAGCAAATATATTATATTAATACGTAACGTTTGTGTAAAATATGAGGAAGGCGAGTTATCATAATTTTTCGACTTTACTGCCGGTAGGTACCTGTACACTTCTGGATTTGAATCGTTCTCGTATATTAGTTTTGAACTCACAGTTATTTCAGGATACAACCAGACTGATTTTGAACTGAACCAGACATGATTTCTAAGGGCACACACACCCTCTCTGGCTATTTAGCTCAATAAGCTGTGAACCAGCTTAATAAAAATATAATTGTTGATGACAGTTCTATTTTGCTACAATAACTGTAACATCGCCGTAATTAAGATAAAATAATACAAAAAACTGTAGCGAGAAAACCAAATAACGTTTTTTTAATAAATTACAAAAAGAAAATCCGGGCAATTAAACTTAAATTCCAACTGAAAAGGGTAATTTTGGGGCACATTTAACAATAATTGTAGCGAGGCCTGGAAATAACTTCATAATGCGAATGAAATGTCGCCGTCCTCATTTCAAGTTAATTATGTCTCCGAAAAAAATGCTCAAGATCGTAAATGACGTAATTAAATCGAGGTAAACAAATTGTCATAAATCAAAACATGATGATAACATGCATTTACCGAGCTATGTACTGTAGGTATATATGTACATATATTGTACGATAAGATAGTCCAAAATCTGTGATAGACTTCCTCAAAGCCTGGGATTGGAAAACTACTTATCAAATCAAAGTAAATTCAGACACATTAAGGGCCTCTTCCAGAACGAATCTCAGACGTATTGTGCCTCAGTGTAGTCGATCTTCTTCATCAATGATATTGCATTTGTATCTGATTTGGACGAATACTCGAATTAAATCGACTGTTATAAGAACTTAGTAGCCGGAAGGGATTACTGTCGTTTTTTATATAAGAACGAGTGTCTGCTTATTGTTCATCATCCATAGAAATGATAATAAAATTCAAAAACATATTAACATTTTTAAAACAAGTTCTTTTCGGGTTCAATTCCCGCATGACACAAATAATTATGAATATTTAAATTTGTAATTATTTGTGTTGAGTCTGGTCGTTTCTATGTATAATAAGTATGTACTTACTAGTATTTACAAAAGAAAAGTATATATGTATTATATCCGTTACTTAGTACCAGATACAAGCGTAAGCGTAGTGTGGGGCTAGATGGCGCTGTGTGATATGTCCTGAAATATTTATTTATTTATTTTATTTTAAGTATGAAAACCAACATCATCTCATAACGCCTTGAATCTAAATACGAGCAAGATCACAACACAACACATGTGAGCAATATCATGGTATAATTGAACTATATTATACAGATACGTTAAATAACTAGATATATTTGGATGGAATGAGGTCGATTGTATGAATACCAGTAATACCTACACATGTAACCAAAATCCAATCAATTCTACTGCTATTGTAGGATTGTAGTTGCATTGTGCTGAAATACTAGTTCCTAAACCCACATAAAGGTATTGGGTTTCGCATATTCATAACTTTGTGTGGTTTGTATCTCTTACTCTTATCTTTGTATTATCTTGTTATATATTGTATTCTACTTTAAGCAGGTACCTACATTTACAAGTACATAGCATTAAGATCTGTAACTAGTTATTTAAGTGTAAATAAATGATTATTATTATTATTATTATCTCAAATATCAATAGGCACAAAATTAGTATGGACACTACAAAAATCATCTCTCGTAGATGCAATAAGGCTGATGATGATGATGATGAGGCACAATAAAATGCTGTTTTACAAAAGCCTGTTAAATATAAACTGGACTAAGTTAAACTTAGGAGACATTTTGGATTCTTAGTCAAAGGGTTTAATTGAATGTGATGTTCATAAAATTTCAACATTCGTTTTTATAAAAGAGATTGTTATAAGCAAATATATTTCCAAATGTATTTTTTTATTATTCCGAATAGAATATTGATATTGTATCCAATAAAGCTCTGTAAACTTTTATTCGGAATTAAAAAAGTGGTTGATAAGTGAAAGTTTTTACAATATTAAGGATTTTCTGGACAAAATGGCCTGTCGATATCGCGTTTGCCACAAAATATTGAAATAATAGATATAATTGAAATTAGATAATAATAATGTGTATTTGACATGAACCTATATCAATATTATTAATCAATAAGTGTGTTTGCAATCCATTTATTTAAATTTAAAAAATATTGTTTAACGTTTGCGTACCTCATGTGAGGTTGTAATGGCGGATATATTTATTTAATGTGATCTTTATGTACCCATTTACATGCAAATAAATAAATGAATCTGAATCTGAAACATTTTGTTATTCTCATAAATACAGCGATTTAATTAACACCCAATATACAATACACGTACGAGTGTTTTATATGAAAACAAATTGAATTATGGAGATATTGCAATCCCCCAATTTCCATTGCAATTGGCTTGTTCTGTTATCCGCCGTATTAATTAATATCAACTATACCGAGTGACGAGGACAAATCAAATTACAGTTTAATAGCTTCACGAGACTGCAATACATGATGAAATTGGTTCAAACTTTCGTTTTAAGTCTGCAAATAGTACCTACATAAGTCTGCACAAGATCGACGCAGGGGAGGCCTATACCCAGCAGTGGGATCCCAAGGGCTGTGGATGATGATGATGTTGAAGTATACAAATATTATATTGCGATGCCCAAACATCAGAACGCAACAAATGGCGGCAACTAGTCCACAAGATCAGAAGGAGTCACGATCCTCAGCAGTGAGGGATACGACTTAGAAGAAGAAGAAGATACAGTTACCTATTAATTAATTTAGTAACTCTTTATTGTGTTTTATTATCAAACTCGGAAATCTCATCAAGTATGCAGGCGAACACACCAAGAGAACACCAAATATAATTCCGTAGTTCTGATCGATTAAAAATGATGTTTACTTTGTAGGTTTTCGTTATTAAAATTCTACAACTTTTTTACAAAGTTTTGGCACAAAAAAGTTGCTAGGAGCGAGTACATTGCAAACATAATAATTAATGGACATTTTGTTATGATATCGAGAGAAAAAATGGACAAAGTATGAGCATCAATAAATGTTCCACATTTGTGCCCCCTTGCACAAGGATCCTGAAAGTTATTTAGCAACAATTATGTACTTAGTTAAAAATATGTCTAAATTTGTTGAATAGAGGTTGTGGATGCGCCCCTTACATTTTGAAGCTTTAGTTTAGAACTAGTGGACGCCCGCGGCTTCGCTCGCATTATTTTGAGATAAAAAGGTTTAAAATGAACATAACTTTTTTATTTACGAACCGATTGATATGAAACAAACACTAAATGTTAAGTTGAAAATGCACCAACATGTTAGTGAAAGCCGTAGACAAATCGGTTCAGCCGTTTTCGAGTCTATAACGAACAAACATACCGACAGACAAACAGAAATTTATTTTAGAAACATGATTTTGGTTTTCTATTGCATCAATAAAGACCCCTCAACTGTTTTTTTCCATTATCTTCAATGTACAGACACCGACCGGTAACAGTTTTAATATATGTATAGAATAAACTCTACAACAGAGACTTGATTTGCTGGAAAACAATGTTTGGTTACTTGTAATGCCATACCGGGTTCAAATATCTTAATTTAGTTATCAGAGAGGTCATTAGCATAACTTATAAAGATACATTAGTGCACTTGGCAACACATAAAGAAATGTTTGAATATGATAAGCCGAAATAAGTATTATTATATCGACGCCTTATCAACTGCTTGGAGTGTTATTTAAAGTTCTAGGAAAAGTACTGCAACGCAAAGAAAGATCGAGACTAGGAAATATGTTCATATTGAATGAATCACAATAACAATCACGTAGGTATATTAACCTGATAACAATAATAAAAATATAACTTAAAGAACGATCCTATTTGCCTGTCTATTTGATGCAGCTAACAAAAAGTAAAAAGTTGCTATTTTCTACACTTAATTATCCAAATAGGTTTTTATAACTAGGTATCTGAGCCACACTTCGTGAATAACTATTTCGTAGCTTAATGTTCATTTTAATATTAAAACTTTCGTGAGACATCTTATCAATATGTAACTAAACGGTTTTCACTCACATGTAATTACGCGTAAACAATATACGCGTGAGTGGAAACCGTTTAGTTACATATTATTTTTCATCATATTAAGTAACATATTTGTCAACCTTGTAGCAATCAAAACGGTTAGTTGAATCTCTGGAAATAGATTATATTTACGTACCCCGAACGGCCCGTGAAGAAGGCAAAGAAACTCATGGAGACCTCTTTACACTAAACTTGAGCCACAAAATTTCACTTAACCTTCAAACAAATCAACAATCACATCAAGGCATTGTAATCAACTGACAAAGATTATCACAAAATTAAAACATTATTATTTATCAGCTATAATAATGAAACGTATCAATGCCAATACGATAAGGGGAACTGATTCAATATGGTGATTATCATGCAGATTTCGTGTGCACAAGAATATGGTCCAGCTTTTTAATCAAATTAATAAATATCGAATAATTGAAAACCGTCAAGATACGAATTATACTTCTATTTTATGGCTTAGTCTTTAAAACAGATTTATACAAATACAAAAATACAAAAATATTTATTGACATAATAAAACAGGTAACAATAAATTTTGTGAAACTTCTGGCCTTGTGCTAGTCGTGAGACTGTGTTACAAGGCCAGTGTCTTCTCCCAATTGTGAGGCTTATATAATATTACGTCTTGTATAAGGTAGGCACTAAATTTTACGATGAGAATGTAAATAATTAAAGGTACTTTACAATATAGTTATCTTAATTTGCTAACTACCCTAATTTAGAAAAAAAATGTTCACAAACAAGATGTTGCTGACAAAAACACGCACACACGGACATGACTACAAATAAATGTAGCAACTATGAGCTATCTCCAATCACCACACCTTTCTTTGATAAAATAATTCATTGACTTTATAAATAAAACTCAATCTTTAATAAGTACTTTGATTTCGAATTCTTTTTACCATTCAAATATAACGTGCACAGTTCAAAATAATAGAAGGAAATTCATATGTAAATGGTATAGTCCTCGTATTTGCGTCGAAATTCCGCACAAATAATATTTATAGTCATCGTATAGAGCTATTAGCAAATGCAATCGTTCTAAGGATTTGCCCAAAGTAATACAGGATCCAAATCGGAGTTCAAGTGGCCAGGATCCAGATAACTAACGATGTGATGTATTGCAGTGGCAGGAACAAGCGGAAGGAGCCTGGTCCTCGTCTCGTCGGACAGATGGGGCTGCCATACAACGTTTCCTCTTTTAAAATAATAGCGCCACTTGCAATATTATTTCCAGGCAAGAAAGACATAAAACCACTGAAACCATGTATTACAACCATGTGTTTCGAAAAATGACTTTATTACAATCCAAGGGTATTCGCAACAAAATGTTTTTAGCAAGCGAGCTACATCTTAGACTACAGGACATGCAAGACAGCTGTGGACAAACGTAAGCCTATTGTGCATTAAAAATATCTAGGGGTCTACGCCTATACCCATTAGTTGGCCAATAAGGCTGAAGACGATGATGATGATTCATATAATTTTGCTTGGCTATTCATTATTATGTACATATATGTTTTTGATACGAACGAAGTGGCTAAGCACAAATATCGAGTTTATAAACCTATGTCATACACATAAATTAATTGGGTCCGTTTAGAGACAAACAACCGGGAAACCAAAACCCTGACAGAAATACAGGATCTTTCAAGTGGTGAGGATTTAGATAACTGTGTAACGACGTGATGGATTGCAGTGGCAGGAACGAGCGGACGCCTGCTACTCGTCAGGCGGATGCTTGGGGCTGCCAGCTTACAGTATCCTCTTAACAGTCATGGGTACCAGTTTACAAACAGTGATCAGATCGACCATTATGTAACCAACTTTTACTAATTAAAATAAGGTACTTTGAGTCAGTCAAGAACTAAGGTATCTTATCTGAAAAATTAAAACCAAAATTCTTGGCTAAAACAAAAGAGTTGTATGACACCTCAACTATATCGGGTCAAAATGCAGACGGGACTAATAAAGCATTCTGGTATGCATTCCAACATGTCAAGGTGTAAGATTTCCCTGCAGAGACGTAGATATCTCGTTGCTGGCAACCCAGTCGAGAGGTGTCCTGGCGCCGGCGCCAATCATTCAATTACTGCACTTCTCGGTGCATATTGCCAGCTTCAATTGATGAACGCTCAAGACGTTTATACTTGGAAGTACAATACAAACCTACCTATATCTGGAACACCTGCATAGTGCATACTAGTGTTCTGACTTTAAGTAAATCTTCATTGGTAGGGGTGTTATGAGCTACTAGTGTTAAACATATCATCATCAGCGGATTACAATGTTTTCTGGAGGACAGTAGGTATTTCGCAAACCCCATGCAATTTTGGCCAAAAAAAAGTGACCACAACAATTTTGCCTGCCTCCTATAATACAAGGACTTTCAAACTTAAAATGAATAGATATCATCTAGGTTTTAACAAGCTACAGTGATGTGCTATACCATAAAGTAATATAATATACCAGTGCTATACGTTCGTGGCCCTATTTATTACAGAAGAACTTCCCTAAATAAACTAAAATCTATTGAATCATAAAGGATATAGTATATAGTTAAGAGGGTGCAGTCCCCACAGACTGTTCCAGAAACTTCGCATACGTCGCTCTCCATTCAATCATTGAAATGCAACGTAGTAGGCACAAGTGTGGCATGATTATTGGCTTCCGCTTTGTGCTCGACGCTTACAAACATCCTTGCAAATATGCATTAGGAGTTGTTGCATCATCGGTATATTTGTAAGTATATCTAGTATAGGTATATTTATATTTGTGGTATATTAATGCTGCGGTTACAATAAGACTAAGCTATTGTGGATATGGATTTCATCTTTGGTTTCATTTTCAAACTGTAGTTAAAATAAATGGCATGGTCATACTGTTTTACCACAATTTTATAGCAACTTCAAAGCAATAACATGTAAAAGAAACTTTGTCATTACCATATGGTGTCATCCTGAAGTTATTGCAAATTGTTATACAACATTATAGAAGCGTTTTTTTCAATGCTTTTTTAAGAAATTCTATAAATTTACGGAATTGCCTATACGTTTGTATGTGTGAATTTTGCAGTGACAAAGTGAATTTACGCACTTTCATAAGTTTTGATGACGACAATCTAGGCAATCGTTCATTCTATTTTTCTCGGAAAAGATACAGTAACTAGGACTTCTAAAAGCAGATTGATGTCATAGTACACTTTCGTTGAGATAACAATTTTTAATTCCGTGATAAGATTCACGAACAGCCAAAAGGTTGTCGCTGTCGTGTCAGTCATAAGATTGAGTAGAAAAACAAAGTTATCTTTTGTCAATGGTCAACAAAGTCACGATAAACTTTGAATTTAGGGGGCTCGACTTGTTATCATCATAATATACCAAAATAATATGTCTCTGATGGAGAAAACATAAGAGGAAAATAAATATGTAAACTATGAAAATAAAGAGAAACATGTCGGAAAAGATAGAGAACCAAAGACAAAGTACTTGGGGAGCGGAAAAGTTAAAACGTGATAAGTTGTGCAACTAATATGTAACAATATTGTATCCTATATCAAATCGTATGATTCCAAGAGGGATAATCTTTAAGATAAGTGACTAAGTCTGTCTGAAGTAGCGGGCACGTGCTGATGGTTTAAAATCCAGTCAATTTACACTTTTGCATCTATTGAAAATGTCATGATCTAAAACTGTCTTATCACATAGATATCTATGACTCATATTCTCCGCGAACTGTTCAGACATCAGATATTGATTTAGCACATAAATGACATAAACATCTAAACGCCTTTCCGCGAAAGATAAAGTAACAAAGGAATCGTTTGCAGCATTCTCAATAGCTACAAATTCACATGTAAATATGAAAAGGGAAAATTGTTACGGACGGGTAGTACCTACCTATAGAGGAGGTAAGGGTGTGAAATTGATTTGCACGCGCTAGGCGTCAGACAATGTGTTTCGGTATGTTTCTGTGATGTGAAACGTGACGGTACGGTTACCAGCACATTGTAGCTGCGGCCTCGCGAGCTCACGAGCTTCTAGCCAACATCAGACCTTTGTCGCACAAATAGCCACAATTGTACTGACAAATAATACCAACTCAACTACACACTGCAACCAGCCGGCTCTCGGAGTGGCGGCAACAAAGAAACGAGCAACGTCATTGAACGACCTCTACCTACTTAAGTATTTATACATGAAATGGTATCATCGTGATTGCTATGAAAATTCTGAATCTTTACATTTTACGTGAAGAGATATGATATTATCTTGATAAATTATTATCTACTTACCTGCACATTAAAATGATAAAGATGTCATAAAAGACAAACAGTAGATGATGCATCAATGATGCAGCAGGGAATTTGCAATACTGAGAATATAGAGGGAAAATTATTCTGTTTACTTTTAGGGGAAAGTTTGTTGTTTTTGTTCCTTAGCCAATTGGGAACATTGCTCAGGAACAACAACAATAACTTTCGGAGGAAGTTTGTGACGACAATCATAATACCTATCTATATGTAATGAGGAAAGGAAACTGTATCGAATAGTACTCTAGGGAAATTGGAACGGTAAAAACGTTTATTGTGATATCTGTTGTAAAAACATTTGGGTTGCAATAAATTTGTGAACGCGTTTTGCTCATAAAAAATCTATCTTCTAACTTCTACCGCAGCCTAAACAACCGATACAGATTGGAAAAACAATGGCGGTGGCGGGCAAAGGCGGCTTACCGCAAACGCGGCCGTTCCGTGGTTCAGAATAGATAGTACAAAAGGAAACAATGAGTGAGAGCCACCTTCCACCCCCTCTTGTGGAGGGTTGTCGCCTAAACGTTAAATATCGGCCAAGGACATACAGCGCCGAGCGAGCACTACGCCTGTCCGACTACCCGCGAATAAATTAGCTGTCCGACAAAAAACTGGGTCACAGAACTCAGACCTACCGGACTTACCTACCACCTATATACCTTCCTACTTTCTCTATCTATCTGTCTACCTCTCGCACAGATAGAATACTCATCAGTATGCAAATTAATCACCGTCTCTAACCGCTGATCAATAAGCCGATCTACGAACCCAAAACAGGCAATAAATCTAGCATAATCTACTACGCTTTGCGACTAATCTGGCCTAAATCCGAAGTGGTTTTAAGATTACATGTTTAATACTGAAACTTATTCTCGAGAAAACATAAACGTTGAAAGAAACAACAAAGCTGATCGTATGGCAGTTTAACTTTGTTTGGAATCAAAGCACTCGATAAATTGTAAAGATCGGCAACAGAGCTGGAATAAGAAAAGTTCAATGCAAACAAAATTACTTCGGAGCGTCGTCGCGTTGTCGGTTTTGTATTACAAGCTATTGGACGTAATATAGTAAAGGACTGGTTTTATCATTACATTTCCCTTTTAAAAGAAAACATTTCAAGTCACAACACTAACCACCAAAATACGTTTAGCACTATGGGAAGACGGGTATCAAAAGAAGTATGAGTTCATTTTCATTTCAAGTTTTCCGTGTGCATACAAAATCGTGCACATACATCAACCAAACCATGTCAGAGACCTTCGGGCGTTTCGAAAACTCGCGACACCAGTCTGCCACTCTCATACGAATTTACTTTTTTACCAATCCATGCCAGTTCTGTGTCGATGGTTACAAGTAGGTATTACCACTCGGGGAGGGTTTTTAATTAAATGACGTTGTTATAAAGGAGTGGGGCCAACAAGCGAGATTTAGTTTGGGGCCAGCAGCCTGCGTACAGGAGATAAGGGACCGACATCCGGCGGCGGAGGTAATGTATACTAGGTTACTTCTTCTTATCGAATGAGAGTGGCCAACTCTGGTGTCGAGATTTAATCAAGCCGCCCTGAGGGCCTCTGACATGGCCTAAAGACTGCTAGAGGTACTAGACAAACAGCCGGGACCTACAATTTAACGTGACATCCGACCCACGGGAGCGCCCAAAATGGGTCACCCATCCAAGGACTGACCGCGTCGACCTTTGCTTTATATAGGTAATCACATACGATTGCCTCCGCCAGCTGAGCTACGGGCGCTTAGGTTACTTGTAGCTAGTATAAAAAAACATCCTATAACATCCTTTTATGAATTACTTTACTTTACAGTATGTCGTAGGCAACAATGTTTGCTCTAAGACATTAGGAAATTCTCGAAAAAAAAACAGCTGTTCCATACAAGAAACTCATCATCCCGTAACTAAATGAATGGAGAACACATATGTTTTTCGAGAATTTCCAAAAGTCATACCAAATAACTTGCTTTTGACTTAGTAAAGCCGGCCGTAAACATAATTAGGTGTTAGTTATCAGTAACTCTGTATAATGTACATAGTATACAGCGAGATAAGAGTTGCACAAGCCAAATGTTTGCGGCGCCCGGCCTCCTGTACTATGTTCGCGGATTAAATTGTCCGTCGGTCGCTCATGGTTAGATTACTTACAACTTTATAGAGACACTACGTACATATAGGTACACTACATTTTAAAGCATGGGATATAATTATGTTCTATGGAAATAATTATAAAGTGCTTATCATTACTATATTATGATTAAGACCATTTATAATGAAATATTCCGATCTGTCACCCTGCTCTGTCCCCATGGGGTGACAGATCGAACTAATTGCTATAGTAGCCTTTTCAAAATGTTAATATTCAATAAAAAAAAAATTATCATTTACTAATATATATTGTTACTGTACTAAAATGAAGACACAGGAAGGGACTAGCCGACATGGCACGGGTGTACCCTCACCCAGTTTGTAGGGTTAGTATCTAAGAATGATGTACAAAAATTATGAATAAATGAATTTTGAATGTATGTAGCTAAAAGCTATCACCGTGCATTAAGTAACTATTACGTTAAATAATTAATTAGTCTAAAAATTTTTGATTTGAATTAGTACAAATCATGTATCTTCAAATAAACTGCAGCGATGCAAAATCGAGCTGACACGAAACTTTACTATACTTACCTAAGTAGATAGGTAATTTTTTTTCTAGTACTATTGGGTTGAATTGTAAAATGATTAACGTAAAACAGACATAAACTACCTATCAAAATGTAAATCTGTACAATACTCGATAATTACGAGGAGCACCAGGATTCGATCTGCGCAGGACTGAGACGAGTGGCATACAAGAGAGGCCTATGCCCAGCAGTGGGTGAGAACACGCACATCATAATAATGATATTTAATCTAAATATATAAAACTCAAAGGTGACTGACTGACTAACTGACTGATATAAAACAAAAAAAAAGTAAGTAAATAAAGTAAGTAGTAAGTCGAACGTATTTTTTTTTCTTCTTTCTTTTTAATTATTATCGTGTGTTGCAATAAAGAATTTTCTATTCTATTCTATTCTATAGTGAACGCACAGCCCAAACCACTGGACGGATTGGGCTGAAATTTGGAATGAAGGTAAACGTTATGACGTAGCATGCGCTAAGAAAGGATTTTTGGAAATGCCACTTTTAAAGGGGTGAAATTGGGGATGCAAGTTTTACTTCTTAATGCGAGCGAAGCCGCGAGCACCCACTAGTAGTATAGTAGGTAATACTTTTATTTATTCTGCAACAATACAAAGTTAACTGTTCGGTAAACTGTATGAAATTCAGCCAGCAGTACGTTTACCAACCTCGCCTCTACCTATGTGGTGGGAGCCAGAGCCACGTAATCAAAGCCTCGCGACCAGCCACCGCAACCTCCCGTTTTGTTTGAATATATTCTGGCATAAAAACTACAACAAACATTTCTCTCGAGCGGCTCGTTTATTATAGTGACTAGGCACAGGTTTCACTTGTTTACAGAGAGAATATTGCACTTTTAGTGTAGAATGTAGTGTGCTTTTAGAATGTATAAAATGTCGTGTCTGCCTGAATAACTTAGTTTTGATTGAGTGTTATTTTAGCCCGGCTAATGTTTAATACATTGAAGAAGATCTGTACAACAAGGAAAGGAAATACATTTTGAGTAACTGACTGACAAAAGTTACGGATCAACGTGTCCTTTAGTCAAGAAGTAGGGTTCACCATCTTCATATAGAAGTTTGGAGGTCAATTGGCCAAATTTTCTGCGCTTTCTGCTGCTTCTTTTAGATGCTAATAGCTCAGTTTTGTCCATTTTTTAATGTCGTCTAGCCACTTCCCTGGGCCTGGCCTTCTTTTCTGGGCTTTTGGAAGTAGTACAGAGCCCCGAAAGAAACACTCCTTCCTAAATCGGTAAAGCGTGACCGTGTAGGCAGCGGCAACTAGATACTATTAGATAAATAAATACGTCAATTACTAAGGATTGAGTAGATCCACTGGCTAGGGTACAGTTATTAGATTAGTCCAACTTTTCCCAGTAAAAATATTTTCGAGTGGAGTTTAAAGTGAAGTTGCAGCGAGTACGCCGGCCCGGGACCGGCAATCCAATTTGTTGCCAGCTCCGACTGACGTTTTAACCGAATTCTGTCTGATTAGCCAGTTTTCTTTCCAGCCAACTTTCTTTAAAAGCCTACATTGGTATTTTGCTAGAGAAAATTGCAAACGTTTAGTGAGCTTGATCTAAGTATTTTTTTTTATTAAACTGAATGATAAGACGCGTTTTTACTGCCAACAAACTTAAATCTACGTAGTAAAGAAAAAGAAATTAAACGTACAAATTCATTCGATAAATAATTCATGTTTAGAGTAAGAGAATCTACTTGTAGTAACTTTCTTGAGATTTTAATTTTAAAATTTGTCCTGGGATTTTGCCAATGCATTACATAAATATGAATGAAAAAAATAGTAAAAAGAAGCCATAATCCACCATAAGTCGAGGTTAACTCTATATCATGTGACGGCTAATCTGTTTTATCCTGATCAGGTGACACCACGTAACACAAACAATTACAAAGGTTTCAAATACAAGTACTTAGACATGAATTAGGGAGTATGGCTTTAATTTCTATTTAGTTTTCGTATTAACTCATGTAGGTACGTACATTAAAAAAAACCAGATAGTGGAAAGACGTAGGTTTGAATCCTGTCGGTCGTTATTATTTTTACTATAAATAAATAATAATTAATACAAATTTCTTAAGATAATTATTTTTATTTAAGAAAATACCATCAACGTTTAATAACCAGCTTTCACAAGTTTTAATTTACCTACATTCCACACACCTTAATTGCTTAAATCTAGAAAAAAGCTCAGTTCATTAGTTATGTATTGCCAAGGTAAAGCCATGCATAATCAAGCAGTCAGAAAAATCACACGAACCTCCTTCACCTGAAAGGTAAAATCTAAACGAGGGTAACACCGAAGCCATCAACAGATTTCCGCGAAACTTGATTGTAACTCTTTCGGTTCATAAGAAAAAAAACTCTGAACATGTAGTAGAGAAAAAATCCAATAGGGA
Organism: Macaria liturata; assembly: GCA_964023185.1. NCBI lineage: Eukaryota > Metazoa > Arthropoda > Insecta > Lepidoptera > Geometridae > Macaria > Macaria liturata. Next base: position 7,096,656 of record OZ026829.1, read on the forward strand.
AAGGGCTTCTAAATTGGTTTATGCCACGTTCATACATACATATAGGTATGTACATAGTTACTGACATATATGTATATAAGATACGCTGTTAATGTACTTATAATATTATCTACGATAAGATCAAGTAAACTTAGTTTTATCCAGTTTTTAGGTTAGCAAGTACAAGCTAAGTTAGGTTTACTAGTAAGAACCGGAAGAATCCTATACGCGTTCTAATAACATATCTAACCTAGGTTTACACGGAAAACATTAACGATTTACCATTTTAAAGGTCTTTCTTTTGAAAGATTTTTTCTTGAATTCTATGAGGAAATATACATCACTTATTCCAAGACCGCTGACTGCTAACAATATTTCGCGGAAACTTAAACCATGGCTTCGACGTCCCCTCTAGCTTCTGTAATACTCACTGCCACTGAAAGGGTCCAGTAATGCCGTCTCTGAGTCTGTCCTTGAGCGACCTCTGGCGCGAGGGCCCGGGGCCGGGCGGCAGCATGGCTGCGCCGGCCGGCACCGTCGGCGGCGCGCGCGCCGGGGACGACATGGCCAGCACCTACCACTCTCGCAACAACATCACACCACAGCACCGCCACACTCGGCTAAATAACGCGCGCTGCAAAACAAACCACGAAAGCCACATAAATAAAGCGCGCCAACTCAACATAATGAAATTAAGAGTGAATTTGTGATACCCTGTACGCATGCTTGAAGACAGACGACACACAAACCTTATAGGTATGCCCGGTTCATTGTAGATAAGTTTTAAAAATGGCGGATCAAAAATCAATCCAACCTTTTCGCACAAATGGAGTAGCAAAAGGGGTGAAATATTTTGGGAGCCATTTATAATTAAAACCTATCTTTAATTAACCGAGATTAAGAGAGTGGACTGCGCATTAGCTGTCATTCAAACTATGTGCCGTCTATTTTCTTGTCGTTGGTAAAGAGGGATGATTGTCGTCAGTTCTCCAAGCATTAGTAAGGGGATTCTGTTTACAAATTTATAGAAAAAATATATAAAAAAGGAACAACAAGCGACATCGCTGACTGTAAGCTCGCGACCAGCGAATAGAATGGCGACAGTGGGGAAATAATAAAATAAGTACAATATTTCGCATAAATTAAAAGCAACATGTGGTATTTTGTCTAAATTCAACCGACTTCAATATATGTATCAACAAAATAAGGACTTCTTTTAAATGTACCAATAAAAAATGACGGTGACCAATTTTAATGAAACTCCAACCTTTACATTCGTGAAGTTGGATAATAATAATTGCCCCCAAGTTAAATTTACGTCAAATAGACAAGAAATGACTATATAAACTCTAATTTTTTTCTTAAACAAGACTATAAAAAATTGTGGGCAAACAAACACTTACGAAATTTAAAGAAAGCCAAAATAATCATCACAAATTCTAACATCATATTTTTTTTTTAATTACACTACAGATAACACACTATGTGGCCATCTTTCTTTTTGAAGTCGGTTAAAAATAATTATAACGTAGCCATAACATAAAACGTAGACATGAAATACTTTTGCATAATTTTAAAAGAAAACATAGTGTGAATGCGGTTTACGATGTGAATGCAAAAATCATTCAGCTGATTTGTTACGACGATTTTAATTATACGCATGTCATATTAAACGCCTACAATAAAATAATAGCAATGGAAATTCACGCAATTCATCATACGATTATGTGCAGGAGCTTACGTGACAATAGTAACTGTTTCAATAATTACTTCTGCAAATAATCATGTCAAAATATAATTATGGTTTATCTGTCGCTTTTAATTTGTTGCAACAAAATCATGTTGACATATTTTATACGTGCACTGCTAGAAAAAAAAAACTTTATACTTAATATATTTTCATGGTGTTTAGCGCCTGGTGATATATTAACCAAAGTCTAGCTGTAAAGTGTCTCGCCCGCTTAGCGCAAAAACGCAGGTTCGAATCCTGCCGGCCAGGATGACATTTTTTGGCTTTCTCATTAGTTTACCTACACAGAATACGGCCATAAATTTATGATCATGGTGAAAAAACAGTAAGTATAATATACGGAGTCAATGCTATCGTTTATTTAAAAAAACGTAAATTAAATCAGAAGACTTGACAACAAGTCCTCATAGTTATACAGTTTGCTTTTACCCCCACAAAAAACCAACAGATTTTCGAGCAACCGGTAGTCAACCACCAGTGAACTCTAAAGCAAATTATCTCTACTACGTAAGTTTAATTTGAGCAATTTATATTCAGACGTAGTACCTACGAGTACGTAGTAGAGTAGTACTTTGACACAGACTGGTAGTTTATTCAGACGAGATGTACCTTTACAATGACATAATACCCCATAGATGACTCATATTACATATGATTGATATACACGGTTCCAAACTAAAGCAAAAAGCAGAATTATGTACAACTGTACAATAAGGTTGTTTCCAAATATTATTATTATTATTTGTTGATGGTGAAACAACCAGTTCCGAAAATTATATATGATAAGTCTTTTGTTTGTTTTAATCACATAACAGTCGCAATAAAATTGGCCCAAACCACGTGTTTTTTTTACATATAAGGATCAATTCTTACGTCTGACTGCCTAATACCATTCACAATTGCACAACTATAGTCTACCTACGATATATATTAACTAAACGGTTTTCACTCACGTGTAAATCGCGTAAGTTGTTTACGCGTTTCCTACGATATAGCTCGCCTTCTGCCTAAATGACAACTATTCACACTGCTTTTACTATAAAGTATAAGTAAAACGCTTTCTACGAATACTTGAAACTAACACGCTATTCAGGAACACAAAGTAGTTATAACAATCACAGGAATCACTATAATAAAATAAATAAATAATAATAAATATTCCGGGACATAGCACACAGCGCCATCTAGCCCCACACTAAGCAAACGCTTGTGTCGTGGGTACTAAATAACGGATATAATACTTATATACTTTTCTTTTGTAAATAAATACTTATTATACATACAAACGACCAGACTCAACACAAGTAATTATAAATTTTAAAGAACATAAATACTTGTGTCATGCGGGAATCGAACCCGCGACCTCTAGATTAGAAGGCAGAGCTACTACCAACTAAGCTAACAGGCCAGTCACTATGGAAGATAGCTGTGGTTGATAATTTGTCTGTTAATATTAATATGGTTGATTTAAATGGAACGGTTTGCATTTAAAATAGCAAGTTAATTAGGTGTCCCAGGCTTAGATCATCTATGCAGTGAAATAATCGCTGAACTATACGAGACAAGAGTCAAAGTTCGTGGCACATAGTAATGGCTGTAAGTATGTACATACATTGTTTCAAAGTCTGAATTTGTAGGTTGTATGTACTTTTGAAAAGACTTGTAAGTATTTTGTAATGAAATTTATTTGATTACAAAATACTTATTAAAGATTTTACAGAGATGAAAAAACCAAATAGATATCCGAGTTAAATGAATATCCGTGGAATCGTCGCACTAGTCACAAATCTATAACCTTTTTATTCTATTAAATCAATATGTACTCGATGTCAAATTACAAACGCAAAAATTTCAGATATGCGAGTCCTTGGCTTTTTTTTAAACTAATTTTCTATTATAAATTATTGTTAAGTATTCAACTTTCTAGTTACCAACGTAACAATACATTGAAAAGTTAAGTTTAGATATTTTTCAAATAGTAATGCCATTAAAACTAGCACGCGGCATTGTCAAGCCCAAGAATCTGTGAAGCATTTAGTCGCAATTACCATTTTGTTTTTCCATGGGCGTAACGTAAACATGCCACAAAGCGGTTCACGAAACGGCTAATTAAATCTGAAAAGAGACGTGTTACGGAATAAATATAAGGGAACGTGAGAATTATAAATTATGCATGTCTGCACGGTTCAGTCGCTACCCAAAACGACGGTCCGGGTTATTGATCATGACCGGGCTCGGCTAGCTTCTACCTAGCTTGGCTGGATCTGATAGAGTACTTAAACTTTATAAGTAAGTTTATGTATGAGCAGAGACCGTGTTTACAAAGGGAAGCGGTGTGTGGCTTAGAAACGTCACAGACAAATAATTGTACAGCTGTATTAGAGGGAGTGGCAAACTATGATAAAAACTTCACATAGACCTAAGAGCCATCAAGTTTGTGAATATAGAGCAAAAACCAACCATAACCTTCACAAAAAAAACACTATTTAAAATGACAAGGTTTACAGAACCGCGTACCTACTGGTACAATATCAAGTTATTGGATTTATTAGTCACGCCTTCCAACATTCTTAATGCGTAGAATCACGAAAACTGAAAGGTTTTATGCAAACTGCATAATTTTAGTGCGCTTATTTTTAATAGAACATCTAACTTATGGTCTGACGTTCGTAGTTATGTACACGGGGCTGTATATAAATTACATGTGGTTGTAGGTACAAAGCCAGTACCGGTGTGGACTAGCCACTATCTGTCGCACTCGCATGCCACTTGCCGGAAGCTCGGCACACGCTCCAAATAACACAACTACCCTCTACTTGTAAATTCTAACGCTCGCGCCGCACCGCGTTCCGCTTTACCATTTACAGAGGAAAAAATCCTAACACTTTAATTAAACATCTCTTGAAAAAACACTCGCGAAATTTTATTACTAATGGCTACATAATCACATCTGGAATTCCGCGGAAATGAGCTTTTTTGGTAAAATTCCAAGTGTTTGTCGCTGACCTGACCCAAAATTTTGCATTTCGTGAAACTTCAGCCACGCCACCTTGACCTAATTCAGAAAGTCATTAAAGGAAAGAATCACTTAATATATCTGCCACAAAAGTATTTTTATGCGACCTCTACGACCGGATCTTGTCACGAAGATACTCGCTTTACGATTGATAGCATACGAAACGTGAGTCATCTAGGGTGCAGTTTTATCGTCAGGTCAGAGTCAAAGATTAACGACCTGACTTTCAGTGAAAGATTCACAGAAGCTCGCTGACGCTTGACGCTGAATAATATATCTAGACATGAAGTTTTACTAAAATGTATTGATTAGAGGTGTGGGGTCAAGTTTCCTGTCGATGAGATTGAACAGGGCACGCTGAGAAGAGCCTACGTCGGTACAGCGACGCGGCTCGAACAATAGCAAGAGGCGAAAGCGGGTATCGATCGGCCCTAGCCTCGGAGCCCGAGCCCCGCGCCCCCCGGCTCACATTACGTAAGTCCAGCTGATCGCACCCACCCGGTAACCTTGGCAACGAGCCCTACATGCACACTCCTGGCTTCCGATATACTGCCAAAGAAACACTACAGGCTAGTCTAGTCGTAGACAGATGTCTGAAAACTTCGTGCATTTACGCGGAGCTTTCGTTCAAGAGTCAGACTTTATTCACATATATCCAGCATTTTTTAATGCTTAGAAGAGCTAGATTCAAACAGACCTTTATTACAAGTAGTTTTAGAGTTCTGACACAAAACCTAAAAACAGACATAGTAACTGTTCCTAATAAATATAGGAGCCTAAAACATACGTATCAAAGCAATGTACACACGTAGCACAGGTAGGACGTAATGTTCAGTTTGACCCACTTCCCGACATGACAGCTCGGCGGAGCGGTGCCTGTCTCCTCTCCACATGTAGACATGTTCATTTCCTCGGCCGAGCTGACCCTTCAACTTCCTGCCAATAAACACCTACAACTTTATGGTTACACGGAATTTTACGCGTCCATTCCAAACATCAGATTTATTAACAAGAGAATATAACACGCTCCGGGGGCGTGTTGGAATTTGCGAATATTTTTCCGAATATAGGCCGAGCAGAAATTGAGCGATAACTTTGTTCTAACCCGTTTAAGCGCCGTCCATTTTAAATTAAGGTCCAGTTAGGACGGGTTCTTCGTTTGAAGTGACAGTTTTATAGCTAACAAAGGCAATAATTCATCGGAATCGTCTGCGGAGTCGAGATAAAGCAAGTTCCGTAGTGAGTAGATCGTATTTACAAGTTGGTATCACCGGGCGTCCGGGTTTCTGTCAGTTTCCGACGAGCGGGGCGGAAGCTGGCGGGCGCAAGCATCTGAACAAAGAGCCTGCTGTAATTCATCTAACCCGCTCGTAACTCCTAACTACGCAGTGCTCTTGCAAAGTGTACATCGCGTAAATTTGTAGGAACACGATTTGGAGCCCGCGGGGATTGGAGCGCCCGAGCTTTCTGCGCAAAACGCTTTATTATATGGCGACGCTACACGCTACATTAGTGAACATGTTTTACATGTATGTATATGAATGAAAATGAAAAGAGTTTATGCTTTTGATTACTGTAAGTATGAGCACAAAAACTTGTAATTTTTATTAATCCAGTTAGGTACATAGGGGGTAATCAATTAATATATCTTCCAGTATAGTAAACAAACATATAATAATATACCTACCCATATAGGTACAAATTTGTACCTAAAAATGTCATGACATTTCGTAAAGATGACGGGGAAGGCCGGGACACGTAGTTTGGTTAAATATTTGACCATTGCCGCTCGATACAAATGACCTTGCCTCAAGTTGCGTTCAGCGCGCCTGCTCGGGCACAAATGGCACCCAACGCGGGACTGGCAATCAGCTGTTATTGTAAACATTTACGCCACTTATTTAGTAATGCTCACAGAATAAATAATGAATTTCACGCGCTTGTTAAGTTATAATTTTTGAGCAACATATCATGTAATCGGCTTGAATTGTAACCATAAAACAGAACTACTCATAAATTGATATTCCTAAAACTGGTATAAACCGATTTTAAAACTAAACACCATGAAAATTATTTGTCAGTGAATGCAAAGTCACTTAATGTACCATAGCCACGTAAGCTTTTTGCACTTTAAATGACCTAAAAATTAATACACTAAGGTCTCATTTAATACAATTTATTAAGGTGAAACTGGTTAAAAAGCGCGGCTGGATATCTCACTTTAACACGCCAAGCGGTTATGAGGCGCTTAACTTGGCATGTGGAAATACCGAGCAACCAGCTGGTATTGTAATTAACAATACAGTTTATATGGCTGAACGGTAAACAGAGCTAGAACAATAACTTTATTCACAATTCAATCAGAATAAATTTAATTAAGAATAATTGAGAGAAGAATCAATGAATATAAATTGATTTTGAACACATGTTTTTACACAACGAGTTTAAATATCAATACATTTATTAACATTTATCACTACAAACTACGCAAAATAACATCTGGCATTCTATCTGCATCGCCTAAATATGACCGTGAACTCCATGGATGATCATTTGAAACGCCTAACGTTCAGAAGTGACATAAATGGGTCTATTGACAGAGTATGATCGAATAAAATGATATATCGTGATGGAAAGTTTTAATGGTCATGAATGATAGAGTGCAGACAAGCATCTAATGTGGTGGCCCATGCGTCATTGCAACGAACCGAAGAGGTTGTTCGTATATCATTTATGATGCGCTGACGGAAGGCGGCAGGGCCTGGCGCGCACGCGGTCTACTCGGGGGCTGTGGCTCGTACTACTGAGCGGCAGCAGGGCGCGGGGCGCGGGCCGAGCGGTGCGCGGGGAGAGATGGGCGGCGCACTACGCTGGCGCCCAACGCGGGCCCGGCTCACCCTCTAGCGCCTCCCCCATATAATCACAGGACGGTTTGCTCGACACCTATTCTATAGTCATATATCGGAAAACCGACACACAAGAGCGTTAGGAAATTATTGCTACGTGGAAAACTCTCCAAGGTACAACTACTGTGTTAAAGCCGAGTCGAAGAACTTGCTATTTAGCAACGGAACAAAGTCAAAATAAACAGAAATCATGCAGTGATCCCTGTGGGCGAATAAAACTGGGTTCGAACTAGACTCTGCCAAAAATTTCGCAACATACGAGAGGCCATACGACAACCGTAAAACTACGAATCGTAAAATGTTTTCGTTGCCAAGTCTCTCTATCTGATCGGTCATTTAAATAAAATGCTGACACGCAGCAAAAAAAGGGTTCTAGCATATTTACACTTTACATCATACGACTTTTATAGGCATGTCAACGTCTCAATTTTCGCAGACCCTTTTCTCAAAAACCCAAATATTAGCGGGATTAAAAAATCAAAGTAAGTATGTAAAATATCGTTAGTCTTCGGTGTATAGATTTAGATTAGAGTATGAACCATAATATCTGAAGCATATAATGTACATAACACGCATGGCAAGTAAAAGCAATTTTCCGTATCAATAAATTGAACAGGCAAGGCATATGGTAAAGGGTGTCAGGGAATTCGAATTGGGAGAGCCGACACGTTATAATCGGATTCGAGGAATTGCGTGATTAGCTGAAACTATGCATGAGCGACACCAAATGTGGCCAAATTCAAATCAGCCACGTACTCGTAAGAGCAGAAAATTATAAGATATGCCTTGATTTGACATGATACTAGCACCTAAGTCCAATCCGAACCTATACTTCCTCCATTTCTAAAGATTGATATGCGCCAGAAATAAATATGCAGTGCCAAATATAATTGGTCTAGTTTTTTAGACCAACAGATATATTTGCACACAATACAGTCACTACAATTTGTTTCAAATCCAGCAACTTTATATCGCTCTCTGAATACACTTTTCTAAGCGTATTATACTGTAATTTGCTCCATGGAAATTGAAAATATAGGTCAAAGTTCACATTCACGAGTAGAGTGCGTGAGAAAACACAGCTGGCACTACAACGCACACATGCAAGCAATCACATGGCAGTCGAGGTTTTCCGAAAGCCATAAAAAAACTAGGTGCAGGCAGAATAATATAATAGTACGTACATGGAAAAAGATAATGCTATGGGTACGTCTTATTACGTAGTGTTTTTGTGATACTTGCAGGTACATTTATATGTATGTTTACTACCATTTACCAACCTTACCAACAATTTTATTTATATGTATTTTTACCAACCATGCGTTACGCATACATAAGTTTGGCCATCTTGGTATTCTACCGGCGGTAGTTAGGTTATAGTAGTATATGTCCTGAAACATTTTTTTACAGAATATGTACATTATGTCGTTATCAAATTCTGAGTACATATTTCATTACAGGATTATCAAAAACCATTTAAAAGTGATATACATACGCATATTGAAGAAATTCTCAATTAAAATATGCGTATATTTTTGATCGAATGAATTATTTTTCGCTCGCTTACGCACCCACTCATATTTTGCAACCCTCCCTAATCACGAAAGCTGAAATTATAAACGAGCCGATCCACAAATTAAGGTAATAGCGTATCGGGTATATTTTTCGAGGTAATCTTTCTACTTAACTCAATTATGTCTAAAATCCTCTTACCCCCGTTTACCCGGCACGCCTCTTTTTACAGTTTGTTACCAACTCTAAGGCGGCGAAGCCCAATAACCTTTTATTTCTATGTAATATATATTTTTACATATTGACATGAAAAGTTTATCTCGGCTATGTTAAATTGTAGAGGCTCCCACTACTACTGTATTCTGTGCTACTACAGTATAGACCCTACCACAGAATACATAACCCTACGTATAACCGTCTGCGGACAAATACGATAAACAATAGAAAATTAGGAAGTCCTGAATACGGTAAAATCGTAAACATATTACACGTCAGTAGTCAGAAAATAAAAAAGAACTAGATTGAATGACAACATATAGAAGTCGCTCGATGTTGTCTGGGGTAACAAATGCTTTATTTAACGACGCATTGTAATTTCCTGGTCATCCAGATAGGATCCGGACTTACCTTATACAGTCTTGTACAACCATTTTGTACAAGACTGTATAAGGTAAGTCCGGAAGTCCAGTGTAATCAAAAAGTTAAATAAATGGAATACTTAATGTCTTAATTTTTTCGCTAAAAATATTTTTTACATTGTCAAACAAATTTATTTATTTATTTATTCAAATTATAATTATTACGGAATAACCAGTTACAATAATTACACATACATAAGTCAAAAAATAATATGCGTTGTTCAATGAAACGTTAAGTATTACATATAAATTATTTTTTATTTCCGTGATCACAAACAGTGTAATGATCAGGAACAGGAGCAAATAAACTGAACAAGTACAATTAGTAACTCCGTCATATTTTCTCCACTTTCTGGTCGGGGTGTGTGTATCTGTATATGCGTTATTTCATTTTGCGAATGAAACATCGCTTCCCCGGTAATGACCTTGAGCTATCGGGCAGGCCGGGCGGGCTCCGGGCTTAGTCGCTGCGAGCCGACCTGCCTAAATGTTGGACAATTATTTTCAAGAGGAAATTTACTGTATAATACTTTATCTATACTTATAATAAAGCTGAAGAGAGTCAAAAATCGGTTAAAATCAGAGAGTAAAAAATGTTTAGGTATACTCGATTACAAAACACATTTCAGCAGATTTTAGAATTTTTGACCGTTTTTAGGGTTCCGTATCCAAAGGGTAAAACGGGACCCTAAGCCTCCGCTGTCTGTCTGTCTGTATGTGTGGATTTGCACTCGATTAGCGGTGAAGGAAAACATCTTGAGGAAACCAACATGTTTAGGGACTACAATATCCGAGGACATGTGTCTTCCATGGGAGGACCTGGGCGCCCACCACGATGTATCTAGGTACCCCTGACGAATTAATTCTGCGGGGGATTATCTACCCTCAGTGGGATGCGCATGAGGAAATACGACTCACGAGTATTTTATTGCACTGTACATACAGCCACGCATTTGACCAGATCATTTCAAACGACGCTAAAGCGAAACTGTGGTTCAAGGAGGAACATGCCTGTACAGGAATGGAATTAGCTTCCCATGAAACCCGCGACTTCTAGCTTGCAAAGTAAGTGCACAATCACTGTGCCACTGAGCAGGTGAAAAAATATCTTGTAAGTATACACATTGTTGATACTGGTAAGGTGATTAGTAGATAATAATTAAATAATATTAAATAAACATACCGAATATTAAATTAGGTACATAAACATTTGAGACTCAAATTCTAAAACCACTATAAACCATAACTATTGTCATTGTCTCACTAGAAGAGATAACATTCAGCGATAAGGGCTATTAAACATGTCTTTCTTGTTGTTGTATTTTCTTTAGTAAGTATAAAGTAAAAAGTTTATCTATCTATTTATCTCACCAGCTGTTGAGTAAAGACCTTACATAGCTATCCTTCTAGCTGTGATCTCATTCAGAAGCTGTCAGAGCCCTCATTTACCACTGAATATAAACAAACAATAAATAAATATTGACATTGGCTTTAAGTCCTGACACTCAGCTATCTGAGTAATAAATATTATCTGCAGTGTGGCAATATCACTACAATGTCTGGCGGTCTGGACAAGATAAATTACTGTTATAATATAAAATGTTGTAAAAGGCGGGAGTAGAATGGCAGAATATAACTATTATCAAATTACATGTCTCTGCATTTTGTATTGATTTTTTGCTAGGGTTGGCTAGCTGTTAAAATAAATTGGAACATGGCTAGATGCTACTTTTTTAATTAGCATATTTTATTATCACCAAGTCAATGAAGAAAATTACAACAAGTAAATTAATAAAGGTGTTTCTATTATTTGACAAACATCTTTATAGTGAAAGTTTTTGAGTAGGCATATTTGCTTTTAATTTTAGTGACTGAAATGGCTCGACCAATTTAGATTAAATTGGATATAGATACAGCATAAACACTATGATAAACAGATATGATAATTATATAGATGACACAAACTGGATTAAACAAGTCACACTGTTTTGTGATTAGATAACAGATACAGATATTTTATGAGAAGTTTGGATATCATCATCCACAACCTTTTTCATCCCACAGCTGGGCATTGGCCTGCCTTTGCATATACCAGATTTGCTGATCTTGTTTTGACTTCATCCATAGAGGACCCACAACTTTAACTATGTTCACTGTTGCCAATTGATCTTACTGCCAGATTGCCTATTCCTAGTTTATCTAATATAACTAACCTTTTACAATCCTTTAAGAAATTGAGACATCTATGAATCTCGACTAGCAATTCAGGCTTATAATATACAATTTTGTTCAAGTCACAAGTAAGCACAGACAATACAGTCATAAGCTATAGTTTTAATTAATATCTAAATAGAAATATCTTCACTTGTATTACATATTATGTCACATATCCACATAAACTGCCCGTAAACTACATAATGATCACTTTTAGTTATTTTAGTGTCACCAAAAGATTATTTCATGATTTATTATGACAGCTGTATAAATAACAACCACATTGATGTAGCATTCACACTAATTAATCTAAAATGGGAATTTTGTAAACATAAAAGAAAATATTTACACACATTTTATAGTTGCTGATAACCTTTGCTGATAAGACCAAATCTAGTTTATATATAAACAACTTTTAAAGATTGGATACATCTTAAATCAAATACAACCTTGTTTAACTTAATATATACCAGTTTTCTATACGTTTAGTTAAGATAATAATAGTTAGACTTGCTCCTGGTTAATCTTATTTTTTTACAAATGCCGGAGGTGTGAAAACAAAGATATTCTGGCTGTTATCTTGAACATGTTAACTTGAATTGATAATAAATTTTGCCCCATCAATAAATATATTCTGAATCAATCTGTGCAGGATCGGGATGCAGCATACAAGAAGTGAGGTCTAAGCTCAGCAGTGAGCTATAACAGGCTGATGATGATGATGAATAAATATTTATCTACATGTGTATTATTTTACTAAGTAGGTAAGTAAGTAAGTAATAGAAAAATAATACCAATTATTTTTTTGTGAATGGGCAAACCATAACTATTTTCTTAGCTCAAGAATTAATGTTAGTAGTTACCCAGATTGTAGTTACTATGTCGGAGAGTACATATATTTTAGTGGCAAGATTTGGTTATTGATTATTTCAATAAAATATATTTAAATTATTTACTTAATCACTTAAAAATAAATAAATAAAAACACAGTTGGATAAGTTTTGAAGATTGCCTTTAACTTAATATTAATAAAATGTCAAAATCTATTTAATTATTTATCCCTACTCATGTAGGGACTACTCACTAAATAATTAAATAGATTTTAATAAACACGGCACGACTGTTCTATGATTAATTCATACCTGCAAGCTGGTCGTCTCCAGATGACTCTAAACTGGTTTTACTCGATAGCAGGTGTTACATGTCTCAAATCTAAATTCTAGCTGAAGTAATACGTACAAGGAAGTAAACATACTCACATTGTTATTCCAATATGTTGTTTGTCGTCTATACACAGCCGCGAGCCGCAATTTTCCTTAATACGCCGCTAACTTGGACACAAAAACAATGAGCGCGAAGTGGAATCGGTAAACGATTTTTTCGCGCAAGATACTGACGCATATCAGATACAATAGCAAGAACAGCAATGATATACCAAAAGTCCACAAACTTAATCAAATAAAAACCTCAATCAATACCTAATCTTATCAATAAAAGTAAAAAGACATCCGTAAAAAGTTAGTCACACTATTGCATTGTTATTTCACTCGTTGCACAGAAGTCACAAGTTGAATTACATAGTTATTATATGGATTGTTAGTTCCTATGTTTTCTTTGGGAATTTCTGTACAAGTAATGGATTTATCATTGAATTTATGAATTTAGTAGGCGTTTTTAATTTTCTCCACTATGCGCAGCTGTCCTGTCAAACTTTTCTGCGCTTCGTTTTCGTTTCGTTCGATTCCTCGACCTTCGATTCTAGCGAATCAAAACAAAACTCGTAACGTAACGCCATCTATTGAGATGTTTTGAAACGACTTATACTATAGTGAAGTAAAATTTGTTTTCTGTTATTATTCGTTGCCTGAATTCTATCGATACAATTCGAAGAAAAATATCATCATCATTCACATGCCCTGGGATTCTACTGATAGGCCTCCCTTTGTATGTGCCATCTGCGTCGATCCTGTGCAAGAAAATATAGCAAGTACGTGTACAACCAAAACACGTAGTTGCGAAACTAATTTCCTAATTATTTTTCTGACTAAAAAAAATACTCGTTATGAATTTTTTTAATGCAATAAAAGTTTTTTATGTAATATATAACAGATTGCTTGTTATTTTTGTGATAATAACAGTGCAATCGTCTGGAAAGGACAAATAAATTGAAAAAGTGGTTCCGTCAGTTTCTCTACTTTTAGGTCGGGGCTATTCGTACGATAATTAAATATACCTAGTACCTTACCTACACCTACCTACTTATCTTAACTTATAAGATTTCAATACATAAACCCGAAACATGACATGACAGCATGATTAAATGCGTAATCAATGCTATAATAACCATCCCTAACAAGGCCCAAGTGAGCGTATCTGCAATAGAAAAATAGGTATTCTCTTATTTCAGTTTACTTCATTTACATATATGTACATGGAATACTATAGGTACACTCTATACAGCATACAGGCTTACTCAGCACCCGTAGCTCAGCTAGCGGAGGCAATCAGATTACCAAGGTTAAGCAAAGGTCGACGAGGTCAGTCCTTGGATGGGTGACCAACAAGGTGAATTCCATTTTGGGCGCTTCCGTGGGTCGGATGACACGTTAAATAGTAGGTCCCGGTTGTTTGTCTAGTACGGCAGTCGTAAAGCCATGTCAGAGGCCCTTAAGGCGGTTTGATTTTAGTTTAGTTAGAAACTTTCGACACCAGAGTTGGCCACTCGCATTTGATAAGAAGAAGTGGAACAGAATATCCGGCAACAAGTTCCAAAATCATGAAGTTTTTTTAAATTTTTATTTCAAAAAGTATGTAAAGTTGTTGCTATTGATTTACATTAAGATTATGTTTAGCGTATGTCTTTAACAACTGAATAGTAGACGCCAGTAGGCATACGGCGTGGTCAAGCTATGTACCTATAACTACTTATGTAGGTCAATGCAATCAGTAAGTCCAAAATAGATAAACATCTAAAAACCCCCAATTCACATCATAATAGGTACCATTCTATAAAAGCGAAATTGTGTTTGTTATAATTGTGTTGATTGTTTGTTCCAATATCACAGACGACGGATTTGCGTGATTTTTGGTATGGTGATTGGTGATAGTAAGTAAATCGTCTTGACAGTCATATCTACACATCGCGCCTTGCCTGGCTGGTTGGTGGTGGCTGCAGCGTGCAGACACAGTCAGTATAAGTATTGAGAGGTTGAGAAGTTGAGAGGCAAACTAAAAAAAAATTAGGAGCACTGTGGCCAAAATAAACCCCTAGGGGTTAGTTGGATCATCGCCGCAAGGTGGCCAGCCTATCGGTCTTATATCGATTACATTCCGGGGAGTGTGCCACAGCGCTTCATAATCCATCCATTTCCATTTCCACATAAAAAAAAAACATTTTTAAGGCTACATTTAAAAAACGTTATCAGTACCAAAAATCCCGGTACCATTTTGCGAAATCCCGAAAATCCCGGTTCTTTGAATTGGGTCCGGTTCTCGAGTCCCAAATTCACATAGGTTAATTTTTATCCGGTCACCTCGCAGCTAGAGCCGCGAGCAGCTAGTTAGTGATTACAATAGTCACACCATATTTTTGAATTTGAAACAACTGAAACTGATAAAGAATAGCACTAGTAACCTACTACGTGCGTGCCTCACGTTTACAAAACGTAGAGAGATAAGAACAATTGGATGTCCGTATTGCACTAAGACAAAGTATGTTTATTTCTCAACCCCTTAATATTGCGTAAATGTGAGTAGTATATAAGTAAAACACAATATATTTGAAAAATATTGTAAATAACAGATTCGGTTGAACATGGCTTCCAAATTAATTTTGTGCCTAGCCATCGTGCTGGTGATAAGCGTGAGTTGTATTTTTATATTACCACATGTATAAATAAAATAAATATTTCAGGACATATCACACAGCGCCATCTAGCCCCATACTAAGCTTACGCTTTTATCATTGTATTTTTACATTAACAAACCTACTTTTATGTGTTTTAAATAAAACCGCATTCCACCCCATTCCATTAATATTAGTTTAAGTAAAGTAGAGGACAAGGATTTATTAAGTGGCTAGAATGTAGGTTACTCGTCACCTACTCATCATCATCATCAGCTTAATGGGACCCACTGCAGGGTATAGGCCTCCGCCCTCTTACGCCAATACTCCCTGTCTTGCGCTGTTCTTGCCCAGATGTTTCCTTCAAACTTTCTAATATCATCCGGCCACCGTTGCACAGGTCTTCCTACACTTGGCTTACCTAGCCGTGGGTATCATTCAGTTATTGCTTAGCTCCATTTGTCAGTACGTCTCGCCAAGTGTCCAGCCCATCGCCACTTGAGTTTCGTAATACGAGACCCGACGTCTTCCACCTTCGTTCGTTTTCGTCACGTACTATTATATTATGAAAGACGCTCAAATGGCTGAATATACTTACTTGAAGCTTACAATTATATCTTTTATCAAACAGAAACAGACATCATTCCGTCATCATCATCATCATCATCCACACACACACACTTGTGATCTCACTGCTGGGTATAGGTCTCCCTTTGTATGTGTTATCTGCGTCCATCTTGTGCAGTGCAGACCTCATTACGTATCAGTGTCCTCGTATATTTACTTACTGGCTGAATTATGCTTTGACCATTTTATAATCCTCTTTTATTTTATGGGAATGGCCACCTGTAGTGTTGACAATTATGAAACCGCTTAAGAATTTTGACCTGGGTCTACATGGTTTGGCTACGGTTTACCTGTACCTACTAACCGAGACCTATATGAAACGACATACAATCCACTTTTAGTCAAAAATGGCTGATGTAGATGAGTTACATATATGGTAACAGATATAGTAGAATAGAAATAGAATAGAATATAACTTAGTATAACTAGTTATATAACTTAGTATAGCTTATTTGACTATTTTAACTTTTTCTTCTTTTGTTGCAGGTGATATCAATCAACTGCCAATACCCTACATCTGTAGGCTATGGTGGTTATGGACCGTATCCTCCACCACCTATCATAGTCAAGAGCAAAAGCAACAAGGACAATGATTTTATCTACCCTCTGCTCTTGTTGTTTGCCCTAGGTGATTTTGGTGGCGGCTATTAATAGAACTCGTGAGAAACAATAAATTTGCTTATATAAAGGACATACATATTGTTTTTTACTAACAATTATATTTTTTGGTTGACACTGTATACTATATCGAACAAAAATGATGAGCACAGCACTATTTATTCAATTCTCGTTTGAAGCCATGAAAAAAGATTTGACGTTGACAGTACGTCGTTGTCTATGAAATTAAAAAAGAAAAGAAACATGTTTGATTTTGATTGAATTGAAAAGGAAAATGGAAATTCAGGTTTTGATTAATTTTCATAAAAATGCCAAATAATAATGTACAAAACGATTTTAATATGAGTGCACTTTTGGCTATGTGTTCATATATTCCATAAAATGCAGTTCACGTCGAGAATAGAACCAAATCAGTCTTATCATATTGATTAGATTTTTATCAAAATTGTGTCGATTTCGTGTCGAAGTCATCACAAAACATCGAGCTCCCACAATATGAAAAGAGCAAAAAGCTGGGGTGATATGTCGGAATCATCGAAAAAAGATGAGTGCGATTGTTTTCCTCTTCACGAATGTGTGTTCATCGGAGACGTGCGCAAGCTGTCCGCTCTGCTGAGGTTCCACGATGTGACCCGTAAGGACATCCACGGCAACACGGCGCTGCACCTGGCCGTGATGCTGGGCCGCAAGGACTGCGTGCAGCTGCTGCTGGCGCACGGCGCGCCCGTCAAGGTGAAGAACCTGGCCGGCTGGTCGCCGCTCGCTGAGGCCATCAGCTACGGAGACCGCCAGACTATATCCTCGCTAGTGCGGAAACTCAAGCAACAAGCGCGCGATCAGATGGAAAAAAGAAGACCTGACCTTATTAGAGCACTAGCTCAAATACAGGATTTCTACATGGAACTCAAGTGGGACTTTCACTCCTGGGTGCCTCTAGTCTCTAGAATACTGCCCTCTGATGTGTGTAAAATCTACAAAGCTGGCTCTGGCATCAGATTAGACACAACTCTAGTGGATTTCAGTGACATGAAATGGGAAAGAGGAGATATATCATTTATTTTTCAGGGTGAAAAACCTCCAAGCGAATCACTAACTGTATTGGATAACAAGGCCAAAGTTTATCAAAGAGTCAGATATGAAGAAACTGAAAATGAAATAGAAGATGAAGTTGACATCCTAATGTCTAGTGATATTTTGGCAGCTCAGATGTCTACTAAAGGCATATTATTTGCAAGGGCTCAGTCAGGTTGGATTTTCCGTGAAGATCGTAAAGAGACAGTGGCAGGGCTGTACCGGAGTGATATTTACACTATAACTGGTCTAATCTTGGAGTCTAGGAAAAGAAGAGAACATTTGTCCACAGATGACTTACAAAAAAATAAGGCTATTATAGAAAACTTGACTAAAGGTAACACTCATAGTTTAGAAGCCATAGCAGAGCCTGTGAGACGGGCATCTCTAAATCCACCTCCAGAGAGCAAAGTGAACTACAAAACATACATATCATCCCCTCCAGGCCAGTACCCTCCCCTGGGCCGGGACCTGGTGTACAAGGAGTCATCTAGAAATTTCCGAGCCACTTTAGCCATGAGCGATGATTTCCCTCTCAGCGTAGACATGTTGCTCAATGTCCTAGAAGTTATAGCGCCTTTCAAACACTTTGCAAAACTAAGACAGTTTGTTGCCATGAAATTGCCAAAAGGATTCCCGGTGAAAGTTGATATCCCCATATTGCCCACAGTGACAGCAAAAATAACGTTTCAAAAGTTTGATTTCCGTGACGATATACCTGGTGAAATGTTTGTTATTCCCTCGGACTACATAGAGGATCCGCTACGGTTCCCTGACTTATGACGCTTTGATATTCTAACACTGTTTGAGATAAGTGAGAGGCCGATGTGGCGGTGTGAAGTGAAGCGCAGTCGAGTGCGGAGAGTGTCCAAGTGCAAGGCCAGTGTCTGTGCCCAGCTCTCCATCGAGTTCCCCATGCTGTTTGGGCTGGGCAGCTCCTACTCCAGCCACTGTGTTGTGTTTGTAGAGTAGCTACCACATACTTTCTATGGCAGTTTGAGTTTGGTTGGTTTCCTTCAACAGTGTTAGAATGTAGGGAATTTACACATAACTGGATTACATAGTTAACTGAAGAAATTAGGCCTCTCCTTACAATTACTATTGTAATGAGTCAGGTTATTATGTATAATTTAATTTTTTAATTTCATACAAATTATAATTTGATTTCTTTTAAATTTTTTCATATATTTTTAGTTTTTGTCAAACTCAAATTCAGAATTGTACTGTAGCAAATTTATACCACTATTACACTGTTAGGTAAAATGTGTAAAAAATATGCAAGAATGTCTTGAAATTTATATTTATTTATTATAAAATAAGTTTTTAGCTTTGAAGACTTCTGGTTTTATTGTAGGCTTTTAGTAGGATTGCAAATGTGGCTATGAAGAGCCATTACACTGATTTTATTTTGTAAAAAGAGTAAGATAGGCATGTTGCACTGTTTGATAAGCCTGCTATAAATTAAAGCATGAATCAAATCAAAGTTCCTGTTTAGATAACATTTATTTTAATTATTAATGCCTGTTCATTTTGTAGGACTATATAGTATTCATATTATTTTGTACAATTTTATGTTTGTCTTTGTCAACACCTATTGATTTTTTAAATCTACATAAGTACTGTCTTATAAACCTAAATCAACCAGTTCTTAGTTGCTTCATAACTTGCCAATTTTCACTCGTAATCATAACTATTGATGTGAGTTGAAAATAAAAGATTCATCCCCTATTTACTTCTTGATTCAGGTTTATAAGTTCTGATAGAGATTACAGACTAATATTGTAATTTAATCATTGAGCTATGATTATACAGAGTCACAAACACTTGAAAAAAATGTCTGAGCCAAAACTGTCCACTCTACTCCCTTAGCAGAATTTTGGATTACCTATCTCTTTTGCATGTTCTTAAAATATGTAAGAGCGAAAGTAACAAGCAGTCATTTGTTTGCGCTCAATGACGATGTTAGCGTTCGGACACTTTCCTGCGCTTTTTAGTTTGAGATTGTGTCTCTGTATAATCCTAGCTCAATGAATTTAATTCTAAATCTAGCCCCATATGTAATAGCTCAATCTGTAAGCCTTTTAAAAATGTGACTGTATAATGGCCTATTGAAGAATACTTATCTACCAGACATTATCTAACAAAGCAATTTCTAGAAAAATAATCAGGGGGTGTCCTTTAACTATTTATTCATTATTCCAATATAAGCACTTGTTTTAATTTTTGACCCTAGACTTTGAGTTTATGCCATAATCTTATTACAGACTGTAGTCTTTACCAACTCCTCAAAAATGTGGAGATTCTCAATTCAACCGATTTAATTTTATGTCAGATAAATAGCCTATTTTGTACATTTGACTACTGCTTTACTTGGTTTATGTAGCTAACATGTTGCCTAGCAGAAGATAAGATAATTAAGTATCAACATACAAAATAATTAAGTCTAAATGCAACATAAAAATTAAAGATAAATTGGCTTGAAATATTTTGGTTTTTTATGATGTTTTTAACATGTCAAATGAAAAATTTATATTAGATTTGAAAACTCTCTTGTACCTTCAGGCTCTGTACAAGGTGTTTAAAATGGAACTATGCATGATGCTTAACAAAATTAACTAAATCTCACCTAGTTATTATTGATTTTATTTATTTGCTAAATCAACATATTTAATGGACATCCCTTTACTGATTGCAATACCCCATACACTTGCTTGGCGAAAAGATAACAAATACTCCACTCTACCAACATAAACTGTCATGCAAACCCCCTCCGTCTTATTACAAAACGCGGTTTAAATATTAGTCCAGGACTTTGAAAATAAAAAAAATGTGTTCTTGTTGTTCAAACATCAGATACAAGCAATCAAAATGTCAACAAAAATTGGAACTTTGATTTAACGTTGGTACATTTTGACAGTTTGATAATTATGACAGTAGACAGAAAATTTTTGAACAACTAAAACGGACTTGGTCATGATTTACATATATTTAAACCACGTTTTGTAATAAGGCCCAGTCCAGTCACTTGTTGTTGGTACTCGTAGAGTGGTCATTTAAAGTTCTGTCGCCAAGAGGCTCCAGTTGGATTTAAAGATTTTAAAGTCTGTTTTATTTGTTTCGGTTTCAATATACACAGATATAAATAAGCTGGTACTTTTGTGCTTCATTTTATAAAACTGTATAATAACATAAGGAATATTTGAAACAATATCACCAGTAGGTACTTTTATAATGAACATAAAATAATCAGTCTGGCTAGATTCCTCATTGTTTTGTATGCAAATACTACAGAAAGATTTCTGTTGAAATGTGATTTATTGGTGACAAAAAATCTTTGATCTGTTTTGATCTTGATCTTTTGAAAATCCACATGAATAGATTGTATAAGACACGGTAAATATCGTAGTATGTGCTTAAATAACCAGGGGCTGATTAAAAAACAAAAGAAACAGTAAAAAAGTGGGTACCTAAAGAATATTTACCTTTAATTTAATTGGCTAAAATTGATAGTGGTAGCAAAAAGAACTAATTTACTTGCATGACTTAAAAACGTTAAGCATTTTTTACTAGGTATTTTTGCAGCCAAATGCATTTAAGAATTGTTGCGCAAACAGGTCTAAGTGAATTTAACTAAAACTTTTTACTGGAAAATGAGCGAAAATAATCACGACCGGCAGGATTCGAACCTGCGTATTTCTGATTACCAGCCAGAACGCCTTAACCGCTTGGCTACGGTCTACTAACTGGAAAATTCAATGACTAGGTACCTCTAAAAAGGATCTCAAAGCATTTTGAATCAGCCCCTGAATTTCCATGTAAAGTCCTCATGAAATTACTCCCACGGCTAAAGTTACTAACTAGAGTCTGCTCAAGATAACACTGCGTGCAAAAATCTTGACTAATTTCTGTCGAATTGAGAACCTTCATTTTTGAAGCCAGTTAAAAAGAGCTACTTGACGCGCGCAAAATCTTGCGTGGATTCTCAAATATGCCGTATTCTTACATATAAACCTGAATCAAATAAAGAAAGTTCGTATGAAAGTAGGCCGATTTCGGAGTCAGAGTTTTTAATCCGCTCTAGGGGCCTCTGACATGGCTTAACGACTGCTGTACAGTACACTATAACAAAAAACCTACAATATAACGTGACAATTATTTGAGATAAAGAAAATTGATCAGTTTTGTATTTTTTTTTCAAGCATAATCTAAATAATTATTTCAGGTTTATAAGTTAGGGAGATATTTCGTGTAAAGGACTATAGCTTATTATTTCGAGACCCTGTGCCTTCTCTAGACTATTCGGTTTTATAAATCACTTGACAACACTTTTGGAACAAAAATCATTTTACATAGTACCCGACATGAAATCACTATTAGTAGTTTATGAGGAATTTTGGACATTGATCTGGGATAATAGATATACAATTATACATACATCAATGTACGAAAATCTTCTTGCACTTATAGACAAATAATGGTAAAGACAATTTAAAAGTTACCCACAACCCACAGGATTTTACTTAAGTTAAAAGACATTATTTTAAAAGCACCTTTTAATTTTAAATCTGGCACATTTTCATAGTACTAAGTAGAAATAGCAGCTTTGTAGTTAGTTCGCAAGTGATACCAGAAAATGTAGAAAATGGACAATAACAATAAAAACCCACCTCACTCGAAAATTTTATACTATTGTGCTTGGAATATACAGACATGGCCAATGATGTACCTAATTTTTATATGTCTAAATATTTTAGATACATATAGGTACGTGACACACACTAAAATATAATTGATATCTAAAAGTATGCACAGGTGGCGCATAGTTTCAGATAAAATAATTTAATTTATCTCTGTAGCTACAATTTTAAAGCAAAGTATTATTTTAATGTAATTTGTTCAGATCTGCTTCTGCAGAAGTGTTTCTTTACGAAAATACCACAACTAAGCCATATCACACGCCCCTAGGGCGTTAATTTAAGCTCTAAATATACATCAATGGCGTTGTCTGTGTTTCGGGCTTCAGAAAGATTTCTTGCCAATGTTTACATACAATTGACTGGTATAGAAAATGTATGGGCTGTACAATACACTGGAATATAAAAAGTTTTAATAAAATTCTAAAGTCAACATTGTTTTTCTTTGCTTGAATCCTATGAAATAATCGTAGGCCCAAAATTTTAACTCATTTTTTTTAATCTAGCACTTTTTGGGAAAAAGAAACCAATGAGTGATCAAAACGACAACAAAAGATCAAAACGACATTCTAGATTTTTTATGTATAGTTAAGTTACCAACTGGAATAAAAGTCCCAATAAAACACTAACCATTTATTACAAACATAATAATAATACTGTTACAGTTTTTACCTAGTAGGAATAATGACGAAAACGCCTAAGTATAGACTAGAACATAAGTTTCGACTAGAATTTTGATAATTACCAAGTTTAAACCTAGCATTACACGCTGGAGCCAAATAATTGAAACCTAATAAGAATTAATGGTTTTCAAACCGAAATTGGCTCTCTCTTGACAACAACTTTCATGATGTTAAGCGCTTGCTTAAAAGAAACCGGTTAAGTCACATTTAATATAATTTTGACGTTATTTGGCCCCAACTATACAAACACTTGTAAAAATGCCAAAAAAGCCTTAAAAGTAATTAACTTATGGACGGATATTTGTAAGGTCACGTCAGTATAAATTTAAATTCTAACTATAGTCCAGTTGCGATACACGTAGAATCTCGGTCGTTGACCTGTGTATCTCATCCCATCTCTGTCGCTACCGCATATAAAAGTAAAGTTGTCTTGATTGTTGTGAGGAAGACAACTATACTTTTGACGTTGTGACAATACTTTGAGACGGCATTTAAAGCTAGACGTTCAATATTCTTTTCATATCGTCAGGTGACGCAGCAATTAGCAGCCACCTACAGTCCTTTTTAAAAAAAAGTTTCTATTTATTTATCGATTCGAAAAATCGACTCGCTATGCAGGAGATCTAAAAAGTTCAAACCGAAATATATGAACCAAATCATACACTGATGAGTATGATCCATATAGTACGCTGTATGTACTTCTAAGTGTTTTTTTATGTATTATCTCTGATAGACCTGCTGCGCTTGGATGTATATTCTTTCGGCGGATCTTCAAAGTTATCCATTCCTATAGTGATCACACGCAACGACACGGACGAACGACGAGCTGAAAAGTAAATGATTAATCAATAAAAAAAAAATTTTCTTTGAACATTGGTTCAGAGGAGGATTTTCTACAACTCCATGCTATCGAGTGTCAGGAGATGGCGCAGAACCGAGAGGAGTGGCGTCTCTTTGTGTCAGAGGCCAGGATCCACTTTGGGTCGCAGCGCCACATTAGTAAGTAAGTAAGTAGGTAATTTCAACATTGGTTCAGCATAATGAAACTTAGTAGGAACAATTTAGTGTTTAATCTACCTTATCATATCGTAAAGAAAATTAGAAAGTCCAAATAATCTAGTCAAGTGTTTGTAGTCGATAAAATTCGATAGTCTGCTATCGATATTTTATCGACTGAGATTAAGCCATATCGTTCAATCAATGATAACGAACATGCAATGATTGTAATTTTGGCTAATAGGTACGTTATTAGAATAATCACATAGTTTAACTTACCCGTTTCTTTTATATCGTCTATCAGCTGAAACAAAAATGTATAAGTTAATTTTTGTCCTTTGTCTCTCTCTTGAGTCGTATTCCTCATGACTGAGGGTCGTCACTCCCCCGCAGAATTGATTCTTTCTTTATTTTGTGCTTTAGTAGTAAGTATATAAGAAAGTGGCGAACTCTTGTGGTGACTTCCTAAACCGCCATATACCCCTATGACGAACAGATAGATTATATTTTTAATAAAGCAACAAGTTTGGTTTTCCGATTTTTGAAAATTCGTGAAAGTACACACACACCACAACTCAAGCATTTGCTTAGTATAGGGGCTAGATGGTGTTGTGACAAATATATCGCGATTTCTAATAAAAAAAAAACATTCTGATGAATCAAGAATCTCCTCCTTTTTTAAATCGGTTAAAATAAAAATAAATAAATATTTCGGAACATTTCACACAGCGCCATCTAGCCCCGCACTAAGCAAACGCGTGTGCTTGTAGGTATTTAGGTAACGGATATAACACTTATATACTTTTCTTTTGTAAATACACACTTATGATACATATAAACGACCAAACTCAACTCAGACTTAATTACAAATTTTAAAATTCATAATTACTTGTGTCGTGAGGGAATCGAACCCGCAACCCCTAGATTAGATGGCAGAGCCACTACCAACTAATATAGCTGCATAAATACTCACAGCATTCTCGTTGAGTTTAGGCGCGAGACTCCGCCGGAAGGTGGCCAGGCGCCTGGTGTATCCGGTGGCCACGCTCACGCCGCTGGCAGACGACGCAGACGACTCGGAGAATACGGACTCTGTAACAATGTTGGACAATTTAGTTTTGATAACCGGCTAGCACTTACGTCAATAATTATGTCGAAAATTTCAAAATAATAATAAATCTAATATAGCTAATTTTCGACACAATTATTGACGTAAGTGCTAGCCGGTTATAAAAACTAGATTTAAACATGCCTTACGGTAACTATAATACAGTGAATGTTGTACAATATATATCTATCTATCTATAAGTACATATAATAAAGCTGAAGAGAATAGTAAGTCTGAACATTCAAGATTTTAGAAAAAAAAATGTTTAGGTATATGTACTTCAAATCGATGACAGAACACGCAATAGGTACTACACTTTATAGTAGTGAACGATATGCTTTGACTATTTATTTACTTCACATAAGCGGGTTATGTAAATCTTATATCATCGCTGCATGACGTTTTTTAATTGAATTTGTTTTGTGTGTCATCAAATGTATTATTAAAATGTATTTTCATCATTATGTGTTCAATTCAAATAGTACTAAGGACAGTCTGTAAGCCCAAATGGGCAGTAACTAGAGTACCCATATCACAAACATGACGAAGCTCTGTAATTTTAGTGAACATCTGTATATACCTAGTTTGCCAGACAATAAACAATTCATTCATTCATGTAGCCAAATGAAGCTTCTTAAAAAACCTTCTTTCATAAAATGCCTTAGAGCGTCCAAAATTAAAACAGGAGAATTTTGACTTTTTTTGCTATAAAATAAGTAATTATTTTGGAATCAAACTGACCCTCTAGAGATGGAATGCCCGCGTCAGTTTTCGATTGCATTTGTAACTGTGTATCCGACACGACCCTGGAAATAAAATGCGTAATTACAAACAAACAAATTAAATAAAAGATGTAAATCTTCTATGACAGAATCATATATAAAACTCAGAGGTGATTGCTGATATAGTGATCTATCAACGCACAGCCCAAACCACTGGACGGATCGGGCTGAAATTTGGCATGCAGGTAGATGTTATGACGTAAGCATCCGCTAAGAAAGGATTTTTGGAAATGCCACTTTTAAAGGGTGAAATAGGGAAGCAAGTTTTACTTCTTTATGCGAGCGAAGCCGCGAGCACCCACTAGTATAGAATATATCTTTATTGCAACACAAGTTCTACGAAGTAAAATATAAACAAATAAAAACGTACAAATGGGCGGCCTTATC
The DNA here is from genome assembly GCA_964023185.1 of Macaria liturata. Classification (NCBI taxonomy): domain Eukaryota; kingdom Metazoa; phylum Arthropoda; class Insecta; order Lepidoptera; family Geometridae; genus Macaria; species Macaria liturata. The sequence continues at coordinate 7,123,481 of OZ026829.1, forward strand.
GCCTTAAGCGATTTATGCCAGGCAACCTTTGGATGGAAACGATAAGAAGAGATAGACAAGGTCTTTAATTTAATACATACTTATCAATATGTAACTAAAACGGTTTTCACTCACATGTAATTCGCGTATGTTGTTTACGCGTTTCGGGTGTAATGACACCCATCTTCAGAACGTGCGTTCTGGGACCACGGCAGCGCGCAGACACGTGAGTGAAAACCGTTTTAGTTACATACTGATATATATATATATATATATATAAGTATTAAATATATATATATATATATATATATATATATATATATAAGTATTAAATATATATATATATATATATATATATATAAGTATTAAATATATATATATATATATATATATATATGTACACACTTGTTAACAAAGAGCAGCAGCCTGCGCTGACGGCGCGCCAGATGGCGCTGTAGGTCAGTGGACGCCAACAACGCGGCGAAGTGCTGGTACGCGGCCGGGGAGCACGCGCAGGTGTCCGATATAGCGTACAGCGAGTTGTGCGCCGCCTCGTCCAAGTCACGGATCCAGATCGCCATCTAGAAAAAAGATGAAAAATCTATTTAAAAAAAATAAATCGTACATGTGATTTCTTTCTTTGAAATATCTAAATATATAAAACTCAAAGGTGACTGACTGACTGACTGATATAGTGATCTATCAACGCACAGCCCAAACCACTGGACGGATTGGGCTGAAATTTGGAATAAAGGTAGATGTTATGACGTAGGCATCCGCTAAGAAAGGATTGCCACTTTTAAAGGGGTGAAATAGGGGATGCAAGTTTTACTTCTTAATGCGAGCGAAGCCACGAGCACCCACTAGTAATATATACAACACAATACACAAAGATAAGTAGAGTCAAAATAAAGAGGACACCGCTACATTCCATGCTTCAAAATAGGAAGATGATTTGAATAGTAATAAATAAATAAATATTTCAGGACTTATCACACAGCGCCATCTAGCCCCATACTAAGCTTACAAAAAAGAGATTATGAAGGATTCTGGACCTCACGATACAGGCTAGCCTAGTGTGAGTGCTAGCTTACAGTTGCTTACTATTGTTAATATATACCTTAGGATTTATTAACTGTATAAGTGGTGCCGTTCTCGCCCGTTCTCTAGTTCCGTTTTAGTTTATATATACTCTAAAGTAAGTAAGCTCGTATGAGATTGGCAAACTCTGACGCCAGAGTTTTTAATCCGCCCTAGCAGCCTCTGACAATTGCCGTACTATGACGAACAGACAAGACCTACAATTTAACTAGTCATTCGTCCCACGCAAATGCCCAAAACCACACTGTAACTTTGTTTAAGTACCTGAAACAATCTCCACTCATCTTTTCCTTTGCCGAGTTTCTGCGCGCGTTTCATGTTATGTTTGACGATATCTTGCGCGTTTAGTAGCTCATCTTTTGACATTCAAAGCACAAAATCATTCTCAACATCCATTTTGGTTTTTGCTTTAAAAAATGATTATATCTTCACTTACTTGAAACAGTCTCCAGTCATCCTCTCCCTCGACTAGTTTCTGCGCGCGTTTCATGTTATGTTTGACGATGTCGTGCGCGTTCTGTAGCCGCGTCTCTTGGCGAGCGAGACGATCTCGCGCGTTCTCTAGTTCGGTTTCAGTTTCTGTCCTGAAATAAGGTTTTTGGTATTAAATCCGCGAGAAAGAAAAAAAACAATCGGTCAACGTTCATTTTTACATCTTTGTAATGTTTTATTTTCATGTTCAATATAATTCACTATATTTTCCTTTTGCAAAGATAGTAATGACATCGGATAATAAAAATCATTTGGGATTGAACAAACGCGTCAAGTCATTTACGTATAATAGAAACATGAAGGGCCCCAGTGTGCTACCTTGAGGAACATTGGTATTGGCATATTACAAAGCCGTTTCTGGCATGTTTTTCACACATTATATGTCAGCAGTGAGTTTCAAACATTTGATAACTTGCACTCAAAAACAAAAGATGCTCTTAATGGCTTTTATGGCAGATGCTTCTTTTTCAGTTAAATTATATCAACTTTGTGACCCTGATGTAAGCAAGGATACTTACTCTCTAGCAGAGAGTTGCTTGCACTTGTCAGACAGCATGGTCAGCGTGGCGCTGGCGTCAGACACGACCTGCTCCAACGCTTGCACCTGAGACAGCGTCACTTTGAGTGCGTCGCGTAGTTCGTAGTATTGCTTCGAGAGCTCGTTCAGTTCTTCTATCTCTGGGGCTGGAAGAAAATATTTAGATCGAGATTTTATGAGGCTTGTAAATCATACAAATTTTAAAAAAGGTAAATGTCATGTTTCACAAATACTGTCATTTTCATGGTTAGGTTCTCTAGAAACGTTTACCTCAATACCAAAATTTTAGGATGGTTACTAAATAGATATTTTTCAAATAACCTAAGCAGTTTTTGTGTACTTTTACATTGAGTTGATGCTCTTGCGAGCCATCAAAATCACCACTTTATTGATTCAAATGTATACTGTTATCGTTGTGTCGGGCGTACATTAGGGATTGTTTCTGGGACCACTTTTACTTACGATTTTTACTAAAGACTTTTCTCCTCAGGTTCTAAGTTATATCTTACCATTCTCATTAAGGGGAGATACACATATATACAAGCATAAAATATATATTAAGTTAATTTAAGAAAATATTATGTTTTGTGTCCCATAATAAATAAATAAATATGACAACGGAAGCACTGTTAGAGATTTTCACTAACAACTATTTTCCTCGTGTTCTTAGTTGTATTTTACCATTCTCATTAAGCGGTGAGATGTGATGCAGGAAGTGATTATGTGCAGCGTGCACGACACGTAGCGTGGCTTCCAGCGCAGACACGTCACGCTCCCGTCGCGTGATGTCTGCGTCCAACGCCGCGCCCGCCGTGCGTAACTCTGCACGCTCGGCCGCGAACTATATAAACACCGGGATATAATATATCAAGGCTTTTAATTATTTTAATTATGCTCAAGGCTTCACCTGTTGCTTCACCATTTCAAAATCAAAAGTTGTCTGATATTGTTGTTACCCCAAAATGTAATTATAAAAGCTAATTTATTTATCCGCAAGATGTAATTATCCAATCTTCCGCTTTGCCTAAAATTATGATAATCTTCGTCCCATTGCGCCGTGAAACAGATTGATAGATAGATAAATACTTTATTAAAACACAACATATAGGTAAAAAAACAATACAAAAAAACATATAAATTAAAATTAGCGTCTTAATTGGCGGCCTTATCGCTAAGAGCGATCTCTTCGATTGGTTGTTTGGTTGGAGTAATAGGACTAGTTAAGTGTCACAAGTGTAAAGACAGAAACTAATAAAAAAACGGTGTTTTTTGTGAAAGTATCGGTATTAAAGACATACCTTTATTTTGAAGAACGTCACCGAAAGCTGTTGACCCGAATCGTCTTTTCCGAGGGATCCAATAAAGATTTCATATCTGTAATCAAGAAAGAATCTTTCCATGCGAGTGTTTAGGCAAAATAAGTATGTACATCATTGTACTGATGGAGATCAATGATGTACATATATCTAAAATATATTTTTCTTTATATTACGAATTGTAATTTTCCTTCCTATTTAGTTATTAGAGGTCGAAGGTAGCCGTGAGACAAAACTTGTTGTTTTTGACGTTTTAAAAGATTATGCGTTAGGAACCAGTAACAACGCATTAGCGTTCTCTTATTGGTCTATGCTAGTGTAACCCTGTAAGTAACATATTATAGACTCACAATCTTGCACCCAAATAAAATGAAGGTTACATACCTTTTCTTCAGTTGTTCGATGCGATTGAATCGCTCCTTGATGTCGCTCCGCAGTTTCCCACAATCCTCGAACAGCTGACGTTTCTGTACGATGAACATCTGCTGCCGCGCTGAGATCTCTACCAGACGCTCGTTCATTGCCTATAAACATACGTATGATTAAGTATTTATTTCAAGGTCCATGTCATGGTATCAATATTATAGTTATCACTTATCACGTTTATAATAGTTTGAGTACTTAGAAATTAAAATTAAATGTGAATTCACATTCATTCGTAATCTTGCAAAATTAGCTTGGGTACATTCGATAGCTGAAAAAGCTTTCAGCAAGGTGTTTCTGTTTTTCGAAATCAGAAAGCCATTCTACGGGAACGAAATTACAATCATAAAAGCCTCCGGGACTTCTGTGATTGGTGTTAACTCTCATTGGTAAAAAATATGTCAGGTAAGAAATTTTCCGAATTTGTAAACCACCAAACTCGACGTTTCTAATAAACCGATCATAAAATCACATTACGCCTAAGCAAATATTCAGCCAGAAAATGTCCTTGACTCATGTTGAGGGAAACAATGGTGGAACGATGAAAAAAAAACAAACAAACTCCGAGTACACAGCACTCGGAATTTGATTGGTCAGAGCATTTTCGACACGTATGTCCTGCAGTGTTGTAGAATATTGTACAATTAGTAAAAACACTCCGTTTTCCGACGACGGAACGACCTGAGCGCTCAGCACGATGTATCTGCCCAAGAAAACTTCCCCAATGAGTACAATTTGCGAGGGAGCCACAACCATCATTAATAAGGAACACGACGCGATGAGGAGGAGGAGCAGGAATTTAAGCACTCACCGCATCAAGTTGCACACGTTGCTTGTCGAGTGTGAAGGCAGTATCGTCTAGTCCCGCGACTGCCCTCGCAGCATGCGCTACTCGGAGCTTGGTGAGAGCTTCTTCTACCCGCACCTTCCTCCAGCCATTTTTCAATGAAGCGAGATCTTTTTCGCCTCCGCCCACGTTCAGCATTGAAGTTTTTAGACGACTTTGCTAAAAAATATATGAAAGAATTCATTACTTTCATAAAGTGTTTATAATTTCACCATTAGGTACTAAATATGAAGTCCGCCATCTTGTCACGGCAGCCATCTTGCATTAACATTACTTGTATTTACTGGATATGACATATTTTTATCGAATGGCCATTAAAAATAAGTTCAATAAATGTTTTTTTTGATTTTGATTTGATTTAATTTTTGATTAAAACTCAAGAAGCATATCAGCATACCGTTTCTTAGTTCATTTCAATTAGCCTATAATAATGTTCTAAGTATACAATACATACCAGTTTGATGTTCTCCAGAGTGTCGGCCTCTATGTCCCGGGTGAGTCGGCGCATGTCGTCATGCAAGCCGGCCGAGTGACGCTCCAACAACGCGAGCCGCGCCGCGTGACGCGCGCACACTTCTTTCAACCTGGGAGAAACAGAATTACATAGTTAGATAGATAATTATTTATTGTCACACACATATAAAACACAAGAGAACAACATTAAATATAAAAAATACTCCAATGCCACAAGTGTTCAAAGTTATCAAGCTATCTGTCTCAAATAATGGATCACTTCCAAAATGCTCTTACATGTCTTGTTCCTGTGTACCTACAATAGATATGCAATGTAAAGAACATTATGTGTTTGGTAATTAAAAAACCGGCCAAGTGCGAGTCGGACTCGCGCACGAAGGGTTCCGTACTATCATCTATTTTATGTATTAGTTTAGGTATTTATTTTTATAGTTAGTATGTTTCTAAATATTTACTTATAAATATTAAGTAAAAATTGCTTAAAAATTACGTTTGTTGTACGGGAGCCCCCCTTTAATATTTAATTTATTGTTATTTAATTGTTAATTTCGAAACGTAATATACAAGTTAATATTCTGTGAAAATTTGAAGCGTCTACTTGTTACCGTTTTTAAACGGCCGTTTTTTACGGTTTTTTTCCGGCAACGGAAATACATCATTTGTGAAAATTTCAGGTTTCTAGTTATCACGGTTTATGAGATACAGCCTGAGAGCAAATTTATGTAGAATCTTGATCTAATTTCTACATTGGACGTGATGAGGTTGTTCCTGCTGCTGGCGGTCTTGTTGAATGAAATACCTTTGTTAGATTGGTCTGTATTCTCTGGACAGTTTGGTCTGTATTGAATAGATGTTTTTTACAATTTTGTGGTTTCTTGATTGCAGTTGGATGAGAAAGTGAAGAACCTGGAGACAGACAGACAGACAGCAGAGGCTTAGTAATAGGGTCCCGTTTTACCTTTTGGGTACGGAACCCTAAAAAGCATATAATAATATGCCTTATAAGGGGACTTTTTAAAAAAGAGATTATAAATTCGGCCAGTATTTAACTGTAGGATGGGATATAAACTTATTTGGAAATGAACAAAAATAATCACGACAGGCAGGATTCGAACCTGCGTATTCCTAACATCAGAACGCCTAAAGCTTGGCTCGGCCACGGTCCTTTCGAGCTACTTATTTAACCCTAGAATAGATCACTTAAGGTGATATGACCGTCTACTTGTACATATATTCAAATCAAATCAAATCAAATATACTTTATTGTACACCAAATAAAAAGAACATATTTTACATAAAGGTGGAAGGTAACCAGGTAATATATTCATAGTTTATGTCCTTTTGTTATGTTTATTTATATTTGGTATGCAATAAAGTTATATTGAATTGAATTTATTAGTGTTTTACCTGTTTTCTTTTTCTACCAGTGCAGCGGAGCACTCCCGCTCCGCCTGAGCACCCTCCATGTGAGACACCTGCGCTCCCAGCGTCTCCACTTGGTAGCACTACAAATAGAAAAAAAAACTTTATTGACCAGTTTACATTACTAATTTTAACTGGTAGATATAAATTGAATTCAAAATTTTGAGAGAAGAGCTATTTGAAACGTAAAATTGGTCAGGCCAACTGATGCCTAAACGAGTAATAGAACTGTATCTTAACATCTATTACTAGTTTAGTTTAGGCTTCATTTGAAAAAGTGAGCACTATAATAAATAAATAAATAATATAGTTCTTAATATTTTTTATTAGACAAGTAACAACATAGGGAATGTAGTGCAAATTTCATCAAAATCGTGCACATTTTTTATGCTAGTGATCTTAATATCAGATCTTAATATAAAATCAATGTTTTTGAGTATGCTACAAAACGACTTGACTTACAATTTGGTACAATGTTTCTTTCTGGCCTTGGATTTGTCGCTCAATGCTGCGCTGTTTGTTGTCCAGTTTGTTCATTATCGCTTCGGAAGCTGAAAATGTAAAACAAGTAATACAATAATATGCCAGTGGCGAATTCTGGTGTCTAGTCTAATCACCCCTAGGGCTAACACAAAAGCTAATATGTCGTAAAAAGAAAGAATTATCAGCAATTTTTTTTTATTTACTATCATACAAAAAACCTAACCTACCTATTTTTTTTAGTTTTTGTTAAAAACTCCTTTAGAAGATTACTCATTACACACCGCTAACCCTGTATTTTATATGTCTATGTGAAAGTATATAAGGAAATAAAATATTAAAAATAATATTCCATTTTTACATGACCTGTGTTCAAAAGTTTAGTAAGTAGGTACTTAATTAAAAAAGCTGAAAGTAGCCAGAAACTGTTGCCAAACTTTGTAAACAGTAGAAAAGTAAGTTATGTGAATTCTCCCAAATGTCTGCATAAACTTCCAAAGTCTGTGTAGATCGTATTTTTCAACTGCATATGGTACAATTTCTCCTCATTTTTGATCGCGAAATGCTTCCGTTTCTTCACCAAAGGACAATCGTTTTTGTTGAGTGGAACAAACTTACAAAAAGAACATACCTTTCAACTGCATATGGTACAATTTCTCCTCATTTTTAAGCGCGAGTTGTTTCTGTTGTTCCACGAAGGAACAATGCATAGCACGCTGTGTGTTCATAGTCAACTGACTGGCGTATCTTTCTTCTTCCTATAAACAATTTTCTTATATTAGAAAATAAATTATTAAAACCTATTTTTTTTAAAAAACTGTTTCAAAATAAGTTTGGAAACAGCTATTTAGTACAACTACTCACATTCAATATATCTTCAAGTTCCTTCGCCCTCTTCTCGGAAGACTTCGACTTGTCCGTTGACTCGGCGACTTTTTCTTTCAACTCTCTAATCTGCAAAAATAAAAATGTTTTTAATTAAATTTTAAAACATATAATATGCATTGCTGACTTCGGTTTTCGGTGTAATCTATACAAAAAGAGAATGTAACTATTTATAGAGTCAATAAGTTGTTGAGTTGTTGATAATGACCCTGATGACAATTTCTGCCTAATTTATTACATAGTAGCGCCTTGCGTTACTGCTCTATTTTTATTCCCTTCTGTACAACCAGTTAGTCCGATGGGAAGAAAATTGGAGCGAAGGCTTCCTCTTCCTTGCGTCGTATCCCTCATATCTGAGGGTCATGACTCCCACCATCCATGAGCCTGTCTCTGATGATTTTCCGCCATCTCTCTCTATCCTCAGCGTCATGCAGCGCTCCATACACTGATGTATCGAGTGTGGTACGAATTCGGTCGGACCAACGTGTCGAGCTACGGCCACGGGATCTCCTGCCTTCGACTTTTCCAGTGACCATCAGCTTTTCCAGGTTTCCACCATCTTTCCTGGCAATATGCGAATATGAGCGAAGGCATAATTGACCAATTATTTGACGTGTTACTTTGCACTCTTCACACATACAGTGAACCATATCGTTCCGTCTGTCACACTTACCTTGGCGTTGATAGCGTGCAGCGCGATGTCCTTGCGGTGCTGCTCCTCCATGACCTGCCTGTTCTCCATGTGCAGCTTCTCGAGCAGCGCGCGCATGTTGCTCTGCTCGCGCTGGAGACTTTGCACCTGGAAACAGTGATAACAAACTAGTTTATCAAGAAGTTTATACTATGTCTGGAAACAGTACATAATAACAAACTAGTTTATTAAACAGTTTAGATATAATAATAATAATAATAATAATAATTTACTTTATTCACACAAAAATCCTTAGACTAGTATACATCATTTGTACTTAAAGAAAATTGGATCAGACAGGGTATATAAAAAATGGGTAAATGATGTTGACTGTGATCCCCACACTAGGTTACCCTGTGTCGTGGGAATCATGCTCTTTAAAAAGGAAATATTTAAACATAAATGATAGGAAACTATCATATACATAGTATTATATAGGATCTGAATATATATATATTTTTTTATTTTTTTTGATTAGTAAGAAATACAGGAATAATTACAAGATTATCTAAACAGAATGGACCAATTTCAAGCAAGTAAAAAACTGACTAAAACTATTTGCTACTAGCTATAAAATCTAAATCTAAGTATTAATATTATTTTGATACCTATATATGGCTTCGAAAAATATTGAGGATAACTAAAATTTTATAACAATATATAACTAAGGTTGTCTCAAGGATGGGATAGGAAGGGATGGCAGTAAGATCATATTTATTGTAGGTAAGATAATATTAAAAGAGGGAATATTTATGAATATTGTGTATTTATGAATAGTGTAGGTACACGTATTAGTGCTTGTGTGTATGTATATGTTAAACTGTGGTTGCCGGTAAGAAGTGTAAGTGAACAGTTGAAAGTTGGAATTTAAGCTTTTATGTACGTGCATACATACACATTACACTATTTGTCAAGTCCGGTTTAAACGTTTCCCGCGCGCACCCATGGATGGCGCTTGCGTTCAACTGTAGTTACGAGTGAAGTTCGCTCCGTGTGGAGTCAGACAAAAGGAGCGAGTTATGCAAGATCAACTCACCCTTTTTTGGGATAATAAATATGTTTTTTTATTTTTTATCATTTGTTTGTTTTTGGAAGTTATTTATTATTGTTGTTTAAGTATTAAGCTGAATATATGATATACCTATGTTAACCTTAAAAATGTGTTAGTTAAGTTAAAGTTTGTTAAGATAACCTTAACAATGTGTTAGGCTTATAAGTAACTAGTGGGTACTCGCGACTTCGCTCGCATTAAGAAGTAAAACTTGCATTCCCTATTTCACCCTTTTAAAAGTGGCATTCCTAAAAATCTTTTCTTAGCGGATGCCTACGTGAGAACATCTACATGCATGGCTAATTTCAGCCCTATCCAGTGGTTTGGGCTGTGCGTTGATAGATCACTGAGTCGTCAGTCTTGAGTTTGATACATATATTACCTAGATATATAAGTTATAAGTCATTTGATCTAGTCACCGTCCCCTAGTTACAGAACCAACACTATGAGCGTCCGCTCGAACAGAAATTTATTTATTTATTTTAGATTTGAGCCTTGCGGAGCTTTATAGAAAATGTCAACATTACCTACCGTGCAACTGGATTTAACACATGTGTTAAGTACATATTACAAACGAAGAGGAGTGTCATGTTGAGGTTTGTTAGAAAGTCAAAAACGGGGTGTCATATCCGCCCCAGAATATTTTCTTTCTTTCTTAACCTCGTTATGTAGGGTGATATTACCTCGCTATGTAGCGTTGCATTAGCCGAGCACAAGTTCTGGAAAGCCAGCCTGGTCTGGCTGAGTTGGTTGGCGAGGGACATGTTGGCTCGCATGGCGTCTGCGTTGTTGCCTCGTTGCTGGTCGCAGAACGACTGCTGCTCGCGACACTGCTCCGCTATGTTGTTCACTTCCGCGTCTAGGACAGCGTAATCCTGGATAGTGGAATGGTGGAGTTTGTGAATTATTAAAAACCGAGTGTGGCTCAGCGGTTCCAGTGTCTGCTTTGCATTCAGACGCATCCTGGTTCGAATCCGGCCCCACACTAATGTCTAGAATTATCAAGTTAAGTGTGGATTTGCACTCGCTTAACGGCGAAGAAAAACATCGTGAGGAAATATCCGAGGACATGTGTTGCGAAAAAACCAAGTTGATAATACCTATCCACAGACATCATGTGTGCTTAGAGTGAATGGCGATTTCCTTTCTGGCAATAACTTATTAATAAATGATGTCATGGCAAAACGTTTACTTCACGCAAGTCAAGGCGTGATTAATCGGCGATGAGCGTTGAGCGAATACATTTACAAAAAAGTAGAAATGAAACTCTGGAGAAATATGTAGTGTTTTTCCGCTGCGACTGCTCCTTAACTGACTTCAAACCGCAAACTTGATGGTTTTTAGGTGTACATTTACAATGGATTTCCGCAAATTAACGCCTGATTCAATATCTTAAAGAAGTAGAAACAAACCTCTCTGATATGTCTGATGTCGGTGTCTCGCTGGCGCAGGTTCTCAATGGCAGCGGTCCACATCATCATCATGCTCTTGCGCTGCTCCATGCCTTCCATCACCTGCAAATTTTGATGATGGGATATTAATTTGCAACGAGAAACAAAAGCATCAATATCATGAAAAATGAAATGAAATTTATTTATTTTGCGACAAGAAATTAAGTACGTACCTACACAGTTATATCTTTATGGAAAGTTATCAGACAAACACATTTTGCACATACACAATTTCCTGTCACAAGCCGGCCTCAACTCAGCATGTGCTGACTGCGAACAGTCAGCGCTGGTCTTCCGTTGAGACCGATGGGGAGATCAGTTACTCAGGATATCTACATCTCAAGGACTATTGAATTGATTTTGATAAAACTTTCACTGTTCAATTGATAGTTTAATCTATTTCCATCAAGTAGATGTCATTATTCCTTAGCCATGTTTCCAATTTTTGGTGGAGAGTGGGAATGAATATTTGGAACCGAAATAACTCAGTTACCAGAGGTAGCAAACGTGATTAGCATAAGTACACCAGACCACGCAGTCAATCCAACCACGGCAAATAGTTCTGGTGCCCATAAATTAAGTCCATTTAAAAATTGTACCTACCTATCAGCAACAATCTCGCCACTAGAATTAGTTGTGAACCTCCCTGCCTGACTCCCCGTTCCCCACGTACTATAATCCAGCAATCTTTGAAGGAAGAGTGAACCGGTTCTTATTGGGCAATCACGTTCCATCTTAGGCTATTATCATAGCTATTGCTTTCCATCAGGCAAACTATGATCAAGTGCAAACCTGTTTCACTAAAAGAAAATTGTAACTCATACAAAGCAGATAGATAGATACATAGATAGATAAAACTCTTTATTGTAACACACACAGAAAAATAAAAGACAAACAGAAACACAAAAGACTTAAAAATAGTGCCAACAACTGGCGCCCTTATCGCTAACAGCGATTTCTTCTAGGCAACCGTAGGATGGAGAGTCGATAGAAAAACCTCACCTGCACGGAGATCCTCTCGCAGGCCCGCTCCTCAGCGCTGAGGTTGGACACGAGCTGGTTGAGACGCTCCCACATGCGGTCGTGCTCCACTTTCAACTTCTGACGCTTGTATTCTAGATCCTGTAGAAAAAGAGAAATATATTTAATGAAACCAGTCAAAAATATATTCAAAGAATTATAATCATCATGTCAGCCCGTGTTCACCCACTGCTGAGTATAGGCCACCTCTCCAACGTGCCACATAATATGGTTTCCAGAAATATCAAGCAACACAAACACAACTCAGCATAATGTTGATATACTGGTGAATTAAGGTAAGTTTCAAGTAAATTTATTATATTGGTCAAAGACCTAATAGTCATACAAAGATATTGGTATAACTTAGAAGGTACATGTTATGTTGACTCACATTGTATATATTTAAGTATGTATATATCTATGGAATTTGATAAGATTTTTTCTCTGTATGTAAAGTTTTACCTTTTCATTAGAGACATATTGTTTTACAAATCTTTTAATGGCTGTACCAATAAGATTTTATAACTGCTTAGCTAATAGTGACTTATAGTAAATTATAATATCTTTATATATAAAAGAAAGTGGTGTTAGTTACACCATTTATAACTCCAGAACGGCTGAACGGTTTAGCTGAAAATTGGCGAGGCGAGCTTAGAACTAGGAGATGGACATAGGATACTTTTTATCCTGTTTCCTTTTTTAATTGAATTGAATAGAATTCATAATCTGCTTATTTCTTGTCTCTAAGGCGGAACAGAGTTCGCCGGGTAAGCTAGTTATAATATGTTTCCTTTATCACCTTTGCTTTAGACACATCCTGTCTAGTAAACCTCTCAATAGCGGTGATATCCCCCGCGCTCCGCTCGAGCGCCGCGCGCCATTCTTGCAGCGCCCCTCGCTCGCCGCACACTTCTGTCTTCAATGTGTCTGCCTTCTTTAGCAGTTTCGCGATGTTCACTAAAACATATTTGAGAGACATTGAGAGTGGTGACACAAGCTCGACTAGAGAAAAAAACTAAACATATGGCAATTTGTATTTTGCAATTACCCAAGAGGCCTTGTTTATTTTATTTTGTAACAGACACACTTCATTATATGTTGCTCACCAACAAATATTTCTGTATGATGCTCTTTGCTTTACATTTTTAATAAAGAATAGGGCTTATTGTTGACTACAGCCCATCTAATGTTAAGCATCACTACTATACGGTGTAGCTTGCTTGCCACGGAACCTATTTTAGAGTTTATGTGTTTCATTTTGTTGTATCATCTTATGTTGATGTTTTTAATTAAGTGTTATAAATCTATTTACTACTAATAGACACATACATTGAATCCTATCAACCCTTTGCGAGACATTCTTGTCCTGTTTGGCACATTCAGTGAGGTCTCTCTCCAGGGCATCAGCTTCATTGTTGGCCAGCTGTTTGAGCTTCACCTCCTGCTCCATCTGCTGCTTGTGGGCAAATAGAAGTCTCTGGAAACCAAAAAGTAATAATTATAGATGTGGCAATATAATCATATCCCATGAATAATATAAAGGTGTATTTATGAGTAAATATAAGTTTGTGTGTTATTTACTTCTTAACACTGAAACAGTTGAGCTGGTTTGGATGAAATTTGGAGGTAGATTAGAGTTTGCATTAACACACAATCTACTTTTTAAACCAAATTAATAAGGGTCAAACCACAGTACCACTACAGTTATCTTACTTAAAACATAAAAGATAAATTGGAATAGTTTTTCTGTATTTATTTGTATAGTAACAATTTATACCTACCGCATTCTCTTGGTATTCAGTGTGCACAAGATCCTTGTAGTTATTGAGCTCATCTCTTTTCTGTTTTGCCAAAATAACAGTTTCTCGGAGGCGTTGGATTTCATTTTGCCTGTAAATATCATGATATATATTTTTACGATAAGTTGAAACGTATGGTGCTGGTAGAAGTGTCAAAAAATAACTAAATACGAACCGGTTAATCAGTAACGTCTCCAATTCCTGGTTATGAGGATCAGCTAAAGGTATTCTGGTACCTTGATTCCAACCAAGTTGGTCCAGAAGTTGCGCCATATAAGGCGGAGGCTTGTTTTCATCCGACATCTTTCACAGTACGTTATATTACTGCAAAAAACTAAAAACCTGTGTTATAAAGGAATTGATAACATTATTAAATCAATACGAAGTCCTCTCAGAATATTTTATCAATATTTATGTTGACGTCAATAAACAAACAAAATCACCGCCACAAAAACAAAAACAATAAGGAAATTTGACTTTGACAGATGTCATTAGATCAGTACATAGGAGTGAAAAATATCGGTAAAATCGATACTATTTTACGGTTTCCAAATGCTATCTGTATGGTACATATCTAAATGCCTGCGGGAAATTCAAATTTTGAACAGGTCAGGTTTACTTGACTTATTTTGTATCATGGAAATAAAATAGAGGGATGAAATAAAATTGGACCCGGACACATCGTGGTTAGAATATTACAAATTACAGTGTAGAGCTGAACAAGAACTGGATAAGAAACATGAAGTACCTAGTTTCATAATGTGACTAATAATTTTATCAAAACGTTTAATTTAATTTTGTCATCTAATTTTAAAAGAATTTCATGAACTCTCGTTTTTGAATACATCATCATCCTAATTATTTGAAATCAATCAGGTTACGTATGCATTTATTTTAATTTCAATCCACCGTCTATTTTCTGTTATAAATCATGTTCATCTAAAGGGTAGCCTGGAAGAAATCTCCTCAAACGATAAAACCGCCTTATATACAGCGCTTTCAGGTTGCCCGTTTTTTGTTATTTCTCGTGTAAATTAAGGATATATTCTACTCTATTACATGCAAAAGCCTAATATGCTTTTTATTGGCATCGTGGAAAATAATATTTGATGAGTTAATTAGTTTCATAGAAAATCTTGAGATGCCGCCAAAAGAATATGTGCGCACTCCTCCAAAAATAGCCCAACATGAATGTTAGTTTCACGCCACCGCGCTGGTGGACTGCTAAACGAGAACACTGTTTCAATTCATTCAGTTATAAAACCTCATCAATATTAACATGAGTGCTGATGCAGCTTCTTTGCCTTGTCCACTGTGCTCACACACGAGTGTTTTCGACTCAGCTCAATCCCTAAGAGACAGACTGATTCACGTATCAACAAATAAAATATCATGCCCAGTGTGCCAGGAAGAAATCTACGGACTAGACAAACTAACAATTCATTTGTTTACTCATGTGCAACTTCTAACTGCCAAACAAGAAAAAAAGTACGATAGCGCTGATGTAAAAGGAAAATCAAAATGTGAAAATGGAACAAGCCAACATAAGAAATCAAGATCGGCTAAAAATAAAACTACGTCACCCGCAGCTGCAGCGCCAGTGAAGTTTGTTAAAATATATCCCAAACTGCCAGTAATATCTCTGAATCCGTTACCAATCATTGATATATCTCAAAGACAAATGGACGATGGTGCAAATACCGGTGAAACTATGCAATTGGTGAAAACGGAAGCGCTTTTTCAAACAAACACCACTTGCAACATTTGCGGTCTACAGTTCGTAGATAACAATATATTGAGAATGCACAGATGTCTTATTCATAACATCGATGAAAACACCCAGCAACCAGTTACAAGATATGATTGTCATTTGTGTCCAAAGAATTTCAAGATGCGTGGATCTCTGATGGTTCATTTACGGGTCGCACATTTTGGATTTTTATCTGGAAACAACAATACCACCGATAACTCTCAAAACTCGGGAGATGGAAAGAACGTAGAAGATAACCAAGCCATGTCTCCCTCTAGCGATAAACATGAAAACAAGCAATGGCAATGCGATGTCTGTCGGAAATGTTTCACTACGAAGTATTTCTTGAAGAAACATAAACGACTTCATACAGGTTAATCAATAACTTGGTGTTTGAATTTTGAGGTAATTCGTACTAACAAATTAATGATTCAGTATCACGAAAATAGCTGTACAAAATGTCTGCGTCAATGTTGTATAATTTTTATCATTTAATATTTAAGACCCACCTATGCGCTATGCTTAAATCATTAAAATAACATTATCGATTAACATATTGAAGTCATATTGCAAAATTCG
This sequence comes from Macaria liturata, assembly GCA_964023185.1. Classification (NCBI taxonomy): domain Eukaryota; kingdom Metazoa; phylum Arthropoda; class Insecta; order Lepidoptera; family Geometridae; genus Macaria; species Macaria liturata. Next base: position 7,139,779 of record OZ026829.1, read on the forward strand.
ATTTTTAATTTCTCTCTTATACATATAACGCTTTATAGCTTGAAAACTCGACTTGAAAAGTGCCATAATGTGACCATGATCAGTGACAGAAATTTAGGACTATTATTATTTTTACATTTGTTTACTTTATTACAGGAGAAACTCCATATGCCTGCTCACAATGTAACAAAACGTTTACATTCCAACAATCTTATCACAAACATCTACTGTACCACAACGATGAAAAGCCCCACACTTGTAGCTACTGTGGCAGAGCTTTCAAGGAGCTTTCTACACTTCATAACCATCAAAGAATACACACTGGCGAAAAACCTTTTGCATGCGAAACATGCGGTAAGTATTCTTTACGTTACTATTTTCTTTTTCTCAAATGCCCATAAAAGGAATTGATATGTTTAAAAAAATCAATACATATCTCAGTAAGTTCCATAAATAATTTAGGGTATCACAATTTCTAATTTCTACGATACACGATGTATTTATTAATTCAATTTACATGTTGATAGTGCAAAATCTACAGACATTAGTGTATGCATACATTTTATTTAAATTAGTCAAAAAATGTCATTTAGGTATGTACTTATGTTAATTGATTTGGTAAATTCTGTCTTAATAATATAAAAAAACTTGTTGGTAACGATGTGATTGTTAAAAGACAAAAATTGAAACGTACTACAAGTGGCGCTCTCATTACTTACATCACTTTACGGCCAATATGATGATAACATTTTTTTTATACAATACATTTTAATTTTTACTAAGTTTACTATTGTAAACAATACATATACATGTATCTACTTCTGACTTGTAACTATGGAGCTATGAATAAATAATTTGTATTTGTATTTGTAATACACAATTAATATTATTTCTTATGTATTTCAGGAAAATGTTTCCGGCAGCGTGTCTCTTATTTGGTCCACCGCAGGATCCATACCGGAGTGATGCCCTACAAGTGCACAGCATGCGAAAAAAATTTTAGATACAAAGTAAGATTAGTGATTTTGACTTATTATGACTAATTTTATATTCTCATCTCTTTGGAAAATTTAAATAGGTAAACAAATTGATTGCAATTATTGCTCAGTTCATCATTTTATTTATAATCACATATAACTAAGCGCAAACCGTGTAATTATAACAAAAAACAGTTTTGAAATTGAATGTAAAAAAACTATGATAAGATCTTATAATTACCATACGGTATCGCATTACAAGTTTCTTGGCACCCTTATTAAGATAATCAAATATATTGTTATAAAAGTGTATGTTTTGCAATTTTAAAAATATTTACTGTTTATTTCTTTTAGGTATCCCAAAGAACGCACAAATGTCAAGCTCAACCACCAGGAACAGTTGTACGACAAAATGGGGACTTAGTAGAAAAACTCAAAAAGAAACACACAGATTCAAACATAAATACTAACGAAAGGCATGAAAGTAATGTAGCTAGTACTTCCTTTATAGAGGTATCTGAAGCAAGTGCTGAATTAGTTCGAACTGGAGCTAAAATATCGCTAGAAGATATGGAATCTGAAAATTTCAGTATAATTTCAGAGCCATACAATTTAGATTTGTTAACATCAAATGCATGTGGTACGGTTTCAAATGAAAAAGAAGCGTTTGAAAGATGCGATGAATTAATGCGCGCGACAGACATAAACTTAATCGACTCAATTCCTCTAGAAGATAAAAATGTGCCATCTCCATCAGAAATCATGAAAAACTTAAGTTTATCAAAAGAAGATGAAATGGTGATTCAGCAAGAACAATCTCATGATATACTCGATGAATTGAATATTTATTTGTAGGTTGGTCTCGAATTAGGTAATATCTCGCAGTAGTCAGTTTTCTGTGAATGCAATGTCAGTACTCAGTACTCTGTATTACATTACAGGTTTGCAAAAATAACAAGAAATATATTTTTTTAAAGTTCAATGCTAACAATAATTTAAAAATAATGGGTTCGAAATGCCTGAAATAAAGAAATTTTATTAATTAATAACGAATATTGTCACAATTTCTTGTTATATAGCAAACATTTGAAGAAACAGTATTTTTTATGTTCTTGGTAGTAACTTAAGTTCCGCATATTGTGGCGTTTTTTTATCTTCAAGACTTTTTGCTACCAATAAAGTATCTACCTATTGCAACCTAAATAAACGTGAAAAACATCATTAAATGGTATTTTATTTTTAAGCTAACTAATTGTACGCAAAGACGGTCTAGTTTAATAAAAGTGCCATAGAAGTACCTAAACTTGAAAATCTAAGTTAGTAATTTTAATAACCAGCAAAAGATAGATCGAACAGAAATTACTTACTCCCGGTTCTTCGTAAATTTACTTAGTTTTTATTTAAAGTTTACTTCTTTGCCACCTTTGTTAATTTTGACTGTCTTGGCGTATAATTAGCTATTAATGCGACTGAAGCCGCGGGCGAAACTATAAATAAATGTTTAAATTTAAATGACTAGACTGGTAAACATCTTTAATTCTAAAAAGTTTATAAAAGAAAATTCATAATTTAACCGGTTTTTATATATTATAATGCTTTTTTTTCGATTTGTACGGTTTTCAATTTTCGAACGAAAATTTTATGACAATATGGCGCTGACGGCAAAAAAATAAACTTCATGAGCTACCAGCTGTTTTTGTTCTCCGCGAAGAGCTTTGAAATTATTGTATTTCGACATGGATCCAAATTAAAAAGTGCTATTTCTTCTCTTTATTTAGACTATTCATCAGTGTAAGCGACATAACAAAAGTTCCCGTTTGCCTAGAAATCGATTCGAAGTGAAGTTTTGTCAAACATCACTCGCGATAAGTGGACTGCGTTGGTAATTTTATTCTGCGTCATTCGATGTGCTCGAAACCTGTGAACATTTTCATTTAAAATTACAAGTTCCCGTTCATCGTTTTGAAAACCCTGTAAGTACCTAACTATAATAATTTAAAACCAGGAAATTGATATTGATGTTCATTTTAACATACCATACCACCTCTTAGGTGTTGTTTTGCTAACGAAACTCAATAAATAGAAGGTCATGATGTAACTAGGTAATCTCTAATTGTTTCCAAACAACTCATGTTAACTATTCTTGCATCTAGTGAATACTGATAAGAGGAAGTAATTTATATTTATACCTTAGTTTCCAAGCCTTTGTTTGACTTGTGCAGCAGGCAAAGAAACAAAATGGTGTAATGTCTACATGGAAGGTCAGTTTATTTCGCATCCTGCCGATGGATTAATTTATTATGTCACTAATATAATATGTGCTTACTAAAAAAATACTTAAATGTTCTTAAAACAATAAGAAAAAAAATTGCAACCACAAGGAAAAATTATAACATTGTGAAGTAACTGTGATTAATATAATCAGCATCTTAAAATGCTTAAGTCTCCAGTTTGTCATCATCCTATTGTTTTTGTAAGCATGGGCTGTTGAACATCTGTTTGCTTAGAATTCGAACGGTAAAATAATTATATCTTGTCCAGGTACTAGACTTTTTATAAATTCAGAGTTACCTTTACCTAGAGTATTACCTTTCATTTGTCAGCTATTATATTTAAGATTTTTCTTAAATAGAAACAGTGTGCCAATCAGGAGCTTTTAAATCTGCAAAGCTAGATTTTATCTATTTCTATTTATTTTAAAGCTGAAAGACAACAATAAGATCATAAGTAAGATTGATTTTGCATAGAGTTACTTATTCTGATTTTTTCATTTTTTTTATAAACAAGTGTATAATACTGTCAATATGACTGACTATAGTGCTTGTCACACTCCAAGTCTACTCAAGTTGCGTGGCAGTAATCTCATTTTCCATTTCTATAATACCTTTGTTCAATTAACAATAACTTATCTACATAACTTTCTAATGCTACATAATAGAAACTTATATACTTTTGATATTACTTATTTTTAAATGAGCTATTATGTAGGTACATACTAGCTTAATGGATTCAATCTGCGCAAGACCAGGGCAAGTGGTGTACAAGAAGAGGGGCCTATGCTCAACAGTGGGAGTGAACAGGCTGATGATGATGATGATGATATAGGTATATATATGATTTCAGCAATAATATATTTTCTGCTATCAAATCTAGGTAAGTAAATAGCTTGTTCTCCCATGTAATGACTCCTTTTCCTATAATCTTGTTTGTAATGATCAACTTTGGAAATTTAGATATTTAAAGTCATTGTATCTCAACAACTTTGATCTACATAAAAAAGGATGTTTTTCAGAAATTAAAAATATATATTACCTACTTACTTAAGTACAAGTTTTTTTTTTAACTTCCATGGAGCAATGAATTTTTTAAAGTAAAGAAATACAGATTGGGAAAAGTTACATGCTTCTGTGTCTAATCTACAGACATGGTTGCTGGTCTTCTGTATGTCTGAAGCAACAATTTTGGTAATACAACTTAAAATTTTGATTTTTTTCACATTTTGTCAGAGGGTCATGAAGTTATTGTATGGAATAGCTGACTTTGTATACTACTTTTTAGTTTAGTTTTCATGCCATCAAAACCTTTACACAGTATTTGAGGATAAACAATGATGTAAAACAGATGTCATGGGCTTTTTCCTGTTACTGCAAATGCTACAAAGCTATCTTGAGAATAATTGCTCTAGTATTTAAAGCTTGAGAAGACATTATGTCATGTATAACATATCATATAAAACATTCTTCCACACATAGCAACACATTTACACTTTGTATTGGTATTGTTTTTTTTTAACTAGTACGGGTTTGCACTTGGCCATAGTTTGCCTAATGGTAAGCAAAGGCTATGGCCTAAGATGAAGCATGCTTACCCCATAAGAACTGATTCACTCTCACGATTTATAGAAATTAGTATCAAAAGGCAGTCACAAAATATATAATCTCATAAAAGTGGTACATTATATAAAAAAACCCAGTTCTCTAGGAATTTGTGGATACCCAACATTTAATACAACATCTACTATATAAACCAATTTCGTACATAAAAAAAACTCTCATTATCCTCTTTGCATTTCAGAAAAACTCACATGAAAGGGTAAAAACTCTACTTAATTACTTATGGCTGTTTGTCTAGTACGGCAGTCGTTAAGCCATGTCAGTGGCCCTCAGGGTGGCTTGATAGACTCTAGACACCGGAGTTGGCCACTCTCTTTCAATAAGAAGAAGAATTACTTAAACTCCACTATCTGCTTGTCTGTCTGACACTTTACTAACAATTGAAACAGAATAAAATAATTACTTAAAAGGGGTGTCTTTTTTACCATAGATGATACTGAACCCCGAGTGTGCAGGGCCAATTAGGCTGCTTATTATTTTTGACTTACCCATAATATATGTATATGTACCTTATACTTGTATAGGTTGCTATAGATTATAATATTGAGTTAGAAATCAACCTTTGACCTAGGGAACCATTAAAACTTTCCGTTTTAACATAATTTCGTAAAGCAGCCAAAAATAAAAAAGCTGACACAACTTTTATAACTCACAATTTGTTAAAGTTGAGCTAATTTCTTTGGGGTTTCGCTACATAAATAAATACAAAGAAAACCATCTTGACGTTGTTTACTTAACTAGGTGGTTGGGTACCTGTTGTTAAACCCATGAATCTTTTTTTTATTCAAAATACAATTCAGGGGTCATCAAATCTAGAGACACATTATTGCTGCCCATAACGCTTCTATGCGTTTTCGAAGAAATAACGACATGTCCGTGACGCAAATGTGCGTTTTCCATACGTGTCGTAATATGAAATTCAAAGAGGGGCTGCACAAATAATTATACAAAATAGGAGGGCAGCGAATGCGTAGATACCTTCTAGGTAAGCGTGTTACAACCTAGCAATTTACAAATAATAAAATGGTGGGTTAACTTGATAATTTTTTTACAGCTATAACTGAAATGTAGAAATACTCAAATAAAATAATTATTCGGGACATAACACAAAGCAAAACTAAAAAATATTCTAAAAATGTGAATGCTGGTCTATGTGCCTATTTAGGCATATCATATTTTTCGCTTCACCCCGGACCGAAAATATTGATGAAATTTTAGGAGCGCCACCATCCTTTGTTTATCAGTCTATTCCTGTGTGAAGTGAGTTGAACAGGGGGGTCTCACCGGCTGCAGACAAGGGGGGTAGAGTGGACACTTTGCTATTCATTGTAAAAGGAGATTAAAAGAAAATCTCGATTTAATAAAAAATATTTATAGTGATTGTCTATCTAGTAATCTTTGGAAAGTGCGCGCTGATACGCGCAAGTAAATGTACCATATCTTTTCAGTTTTTTTTTTCACATTTTCTACTTTTATAGATTTCTATTCGCGCTTTGTCCTTAACATTTTGTCGATATAAAATATAGCTGAAATCTCCATTTTAAATATTACATTGTATAGTTACAATGATTATGTCATAACATAAGACATGGTAAACGTTAGAGGCGGCGAACGATTTATTTATAACTTGCCCTCAAAAGATTTCCGCAGCGCCATGATTGTGCAGAAGAAGGATAAATAGAGCATTGCAACAAAAATGCAGCTAGAGATGTTTAATAGATTTTCAAATAGAAGTTATGGTAATTTTGTTTGAGTAGTAGCTTTGTCTCTTGTTTGATAAGTTGGCATAACCTTATTAATTAATCAATTTAAATATAATAAAACTTATGACTGGCCTGTTAGCTTATTTAGTAGTAGCTCTGCCTTCTAATCTAGGGGTTGCGGGTTCGATTCCCGCGTGACACAAGTATTTATGAATTTTAAAATTTATAATTACTTGTGTTGAGTCTGGTCGTTTGTATGTACATATAATAAGTATGTATTTATAAAATAAAAGTATATAATGTATATTATCCGTTATCTAGTACCCACGACACAAGCGTTTGCTTAGTGTGGGGCTAGATGACGCTGTGTGCAATGTCCCGGAATATTTATTTATTTTGTGAAAGTGTCCATGCTAGTCGGCTACAGAGCAAGGTGGCTGGGCCCGCTGTATCGATCCGGCGCGCCTGGCTCGGATCCGACGCCTCTTGCAACCATTCACGTATGTAGTTACTAGGTACTAGGTGTAGCCAAAAGCTAATCATTTAATGAAAACTACCAATTTTACTTCCCTATGAATATATTGAACATGTAAAGAAACTTTGTTGGAATTTTATATAACTTTATTGAAATAACTGTACTTACACTAAAGAGTGAATGTTCAAACCATGTACCTATGTACCTATATATGTATTATACTGGTGCAGCCATAACAGCTAATTATTTATAGAAAAGGAGCTATTATAGTTCTCTATGAACATATTTTGAACATATAAAAAAGACATTTGTTGAATATTTAAAAATCTTAATTGATAGATAGAAGTGAACTGTACACTAAAGAGTTATCAATCAAACATAGCCTCTCGCACTCGCAGCTGTGTTCGTATGTAGTTACTAGATACTGGCACTGTGCAGCCAGCAGCTAATCATTTATGAAAAACCACCAATTTTACCTACTATTTATATGTAAAGATTTTTTTAAATCTTTATTGATAGATTGACGAGTGAACTGTACACTAAAGAGTTATCAATCAATCATAACCTCTCGCACTTATGTTAGTATGTACTAGATACTGACACTGTGCAGTTAGCAGCTAATCATTTATTGAAAACTTCATTCAGATGGCGAATTGTGCTTGTCTATTTAGGATACAAAATAAATTGAGTGCTATAGTGTAAATGGATGATGATGGTGGCTTATCCGGATTATTGACTAACGAGCTCTGAAGTTCAACCGTCCTGAAATAGGCAAAACTTTGGGATATATTTTAAAACGCTTGAAAGGTTTTATTTTCGCTCTTTTCTTTACGTAAACTGTCGCGTCGTTTTTTATTATTAGAGTTTTGGGACCACACAAACGCCATTGTTGTCAATTAATGATTACAAAATGGAATTAGTTTGTTTTAAAATTATTTGTCATTAGGTAAATTAATCAAACTACTAAACTAAATATACTTTTCATCCCAATTTATGTATCTGTTAATCCATTGGCCATCCTATGTCGTATGATAATGTTATACAAAGTTCTTACACAAATTGGATTAGGGATTGGCGAAGTTAAAGAGACGTGAGGACTATTGAGAGACGTACATATCTCTAACAATATTAGGATGAGAAGTAATAAATGATACGTGATAAATCTAATCTAAATTATGATAACTGACTGACTGATATAGTGATCTATCAAGGGCATAGCCCAAACCACTGGACGGATTGGGCTGAAATTTGGAATGAAGGTAGATGTTATGACGTAGGCGGCTGCCTACGAGCTAATAATGGATTTTTGGAAATGCTACTTTTAAAGGGGTGCAATAAGGGATGCAAGTTTTACTTCTTTGCGAGCGAAGTCACGAGCATCCACTAGTATTTTATAAAAGTTCTTCTCCTTATCTACTTTCAAGTCCTATTAAGTCCATTTCCACAGCTATTTATCTCGCATGATCTTGACAGGTTCTTTTTAGACGAACATTTGCTTTTGACTACAAAAACGATCCTAAAGTTAATCAACGCTACGTCTACGATCTGGCGCGGTTTCCACATAATTACTTTTTCCTCTAACATAATGTATTTTCGCAGCGGATCAAATAAAGCAAGTACAAAAGGCATTTCAATGCGCACCGTTTCCTTTGTTACGTAGCTCGTAGGTTCAGTTTAACATATTCAGGTGGAATGTGCTTTATCACGTCATGTTTCTTTGTGGCTATGTCGACAGTTACTGTTTGATATTGCATTATTACTTGTTTTATTTGTTTAAAATAGAGGAGGAAAGTGAGTAACCTCCATAATACAGGTTCTCTTAGTGTGGAACTGTGGAGTGCCGTGAATATATGTAAGAGTCCATAAGTTTTTTGCTTGAATAATAGTTAATTTGCAAATTATTACATTGAGGGGAAAATCTTTTGGCAAAGCATCAACAACTTATAGACCCATTGCATGGTATAATAAGCGTTCTCCCTGTTACGCCATTACTCCATGTTTCTAGCTTCTCTTGACCAGCTATTGTCTTCAAACTTCTTGGTGTCGTCTAGCCACCTTTAACAGGTCTTTTCATTAATTCTCCCTGCCTGACTCCCTGTTCCCCACGAACTATAATTCTACGATCTTTAAAGCGAGAGTGAACTGGTTCTTATAGGCTAAGCATCCATCTTAGACCATAGCTATTGCTTACTATCAGCCAAACTATCATCATCATCATCATCCACAGCCTTCTCTATCCCACTGCTGGGCATAAGCCTCTCTTTGAATGTGCCAGCTGCGTCGATCTTGTGCATACCTCATCCATAAAGAACCCGCGACTCGTACAATGTCGTAGCCAAACTATAGTCAAGTGCAAAATAGTTTTAGTTAAAAAAAATGGGAGCTATGTTTCCTGCGAACTAAGATACAGGGTTCTTCAAATCTAGAGTTATTATTTACTTTCTAGGTTAGCGTGTTACACCCTAAACTGCAGCAATGCTTAACATCAGTCGGTCTGTACTCTGTAGTCAAATGCAAACCTATCCTACATTATTTTTTGTTGATAAACCTCACCGTTTTTCTCACCATAAAATGTTAATTTCCCAATTCGTGTCGTATACATTTCCATAAGCACATGTAAGTTGCGTAACACGACACTAACAGAAATAGAGATGCCGCCAGCCACCTGTGTTCACTATTCAGGAAACAAAAATATCTTGACCGCCTTCTGATTTAGGTAGCTGTAGTGTTACGGAGTTGCAAGAAAAACTTTACATTATAATGTCGTCTTTAATAAATTAATGTGTAGATGCATGTTTTCTATTGAAACGCAAGTATATGGGTATTTCTCTCTCTCTCTCGTCGTATTTTCTCATGACTGAGGGTCGTGACTCCCCCGCAGAATTAATTCGTTAGGGGAGGTCTCTCGGGCAGATACATAGTGCTGGGCGCTCAGGTCCATCCACGGAAGACACCTCGGTTATGGTGGTCCTCAAACATGTCGGTTGCACAACACCTCACGATGTTTTCCTTCACCGTTAAACGAGTGCAAATCCACACTTAATATGAAAATACAAGTCATTAGTGTAGGGCCGGATTCGAACCAGGGTGCGTCTGGATGTAATGCAGACACTGGAACCGCTGAGCCACACTCGCTTTTTATATATTAAAATAGGTATGTACATATTTGACGCTAAACAATAGGTATATATATTCCGTGTACTTAGGTATTAGATTTATTTGGTTTTGTTTTTTTTAGTTTTAGTACAAAAGTTGAGAAGTCCTTTTACATTGGGCTTTGAATGTTTCTTTACACTGGTACTAATCTTGCAATTTCATATTATTTTGGCCCAAATAAATAGGTGTCTAAATAATATCAGCGGAAAATAAGTAAATATTTTCAAATCATTTCTACGGATTTGCAATAGGTACGTTGTTTTCAGCAAAACTTTTTCCTTATACATATATGCTTTATATTGGTTGCAATCTTATCGCGGTATGTGCAAAAACTCCACTGTTTAGGTATAAAATGTAGGTTATCCCACTGACATATTTGACTCAGATAATAAACTTATATCTGCATTACATAAACACTCGAATGCCATATATGTGTTGGTGTTGTGAAACCCACGGGAAAAATATAGCTTAAAGTATCTTATTTAGGGTAAACATCAATTGCCTACGCGGTAAGTTTACTATATTTACGTAGTCTATCTATAGCTTGCGTCTTGATATTATTTTTTATCCTCATCCTCCAAAGAATATGTGCAAATTGTAGCTGTACAAATTGTTATATAGTAAGGCTAAAAACTAAGAAAAGTGTTATACAGTTATGATCTACATACGATCTTGCATACCTCAAAATGGATATATGTAAGTATCAAAAAAAGAGCCAAAGAGCTGGCTACGGAAATTGTATGGTTGTTTGTCGTAAATAAGTAGTTGCATTAAAGCCTATTTTTTATGAGACTCTCTCTAAAACTACACAATCTGTGCGGCTGTTTTTCTAGAGTCAAGTTCTTTTTACCCGCCTTCAAAGCAGGAGGTTATCAAGCCTTCTGAAAGTTTTTTTACACGATTAATCAAAACCGAGAGTAAATCGGTTTCTTCTAGGTAAGCGCGCAAGATCGTAGATTACAACGTTGCTTAACATCAGGCGAGTTGTAGTTAGGCCGTCATTTCTCCACAACTAGGTATAAAACGGCTAGTTTTTATAGATGAGTAAGTAAATCCAAACGGAATAAGATACAATACTGGCCTAGTTGAGCGCGTTGCGTAAACGTAATGGCCGCGTGCACTTGAACTCATTCTTTTAAACATTATCACTTTGTTGCTGTTTCGAATCCTAAACCAGTGACCTATTTAGCAGGTCTAGTCAAATGTCGATATGCACTCGTGCGGTTTGAACTGCTGTTGGAAGCAGTAAAGCGAAATAGCGTCGTGTAGCATATATTCAGCGATCATTATTATCATATGTGGCTAAATGTTGTTTATATACGACATGTTGAAAGTTTGAAACGTTTGTATTTATGGGTACTCTAATGTACCTCTATCACTATCTCTCTATAGCTATATCTGAGTATCTGTAAGCCTATGCTGTAAAAATACCTATATTAAACTATTCGTATACATACACTTACAGGATGGTTTCGTATAATGATTTTGGCTCTATGGCGAAGTTCCTCAGTCTTTGCTATTTGAAACTCGACTTACTAACGGTGCCTATCCTGTTATATGGGCTGTTCAAATGTTTTGATCACACACTACGCTGTAATCGAGTAACTACAAATACAAATAAATACAAATATTTTATTTATCGAAACACAGTGACAGTACATATTATGAATATTCTAAAATAAGCTTACATTCTTTATGTTGGCGTACGTTCGACATAAACCCTGAGCTCCACGCTAAGTCCCATACGGAACTTGTGTTTGTGGAGCCACTACATACAATATATCGTAGCTAGATCATCAGTAATCACAGTAGCTTTAGAAATCGTTAGTATTCACAGTTAATCCGCAGTCGGAGGTTGATCGTGGTTGTCGTGTTATTATGCAAGAGGCAGACCGTCACGAAACCTTTTGGCTACACAACCGTTGCGACACCATGGCTTTCTCTCGCTGCGCCGACCCAATCAAAAGCAATATTGGATGCTTTTCAACTCGTATTCACCATTGAAATGCCTCTCATAACTATAACGTACAGATTATAACATTCGGATTGAATATACTTGTAGACTGTAATATGAATGATTTTTATTGGATTGTGAAACTTGATGTAAAGGGTTACGTATATTAAATCTTGAGTACTAAAACGTCTCTCTAGTTTTCACTCAAACTTTTTCCTATAATATTCAGGAATAGGTTATATATCCGTATATCCCACACTAGTTAAGCCTAAAAAATAATAGGGAAGGATATATGTACATAGCATATGTACCTATATAGCACATTCGCAAACTATTGTTTTGCCTCTTACACAGTTTATATACTAATTTTTCGCAACAATTACGTATCGTATCTCTAGGTATTATCTATTACTTTGTACGCACAATATTATTAGTCATTTAGCAGACATGGTGAGAGCGTTATTCTTGTCATTTGTTGCTATTTTTGCAGCGTTGCTCCATTTAATCAGGTCGCACACGTGTGAACGCTCTAGTAAGAACTGTTGATCTCAATCTGTGCACTTTTTATATGACAAGATTTGAGTTTGCAATCCGGCCGAGTGAAATGTGTAGTTTAGTATGCACCAATCGATTTCATTGACGTAGTTTATTTCAGTCGCGTGTGGCGCGGTCGGTGGATGCACGAGCTTATACCGAGACCAGTTATTCGCCCAGTCGCCGATGTAAGCGTCGCGGCTGAGAGCTACCTGTTTGCGCGCTTGTTTACATCTCGTTTATTCTCGGATACTGTGTTATGAAAGTCTCTGGCTGGACTGGGAGGTGTGTAACGTGAGGGAGTGGCTTGCAGTGAACATGGTATAAAGTACTACAGTCTGCATCATATAGATGTGGTGCTTGGCGACAAAACTAGGCGCCAGTGCTCTTCCTTTAGCGACTAATTTGTCCCTGGCGTGCTAAGACAGAAATAGCCTGCAGAGTAATTTTTATCCGCATTCGGCACATGCGGGCGTCTCGTTTTCTGCTGCTGTTGTAATTAATTTATCTTTTGAGCTTGTTCCAGGATTTACTACATGGACTTTGTTGATCTTAACCAGGAAATCATTTTTGCTTTTGCGACATTTTCTGCACTTTTATGTACTTATTATTAATCTCTATTCAAGGATGCATAGCTGCATTCATGCGAGTGTTCGTACCTGTTTAAAGACATGTTGAGCTGATAGTAGTTCTATGTATAGGTATACAATTCATGATGATAACACGTTATTTTACAATTCATAGGTTTTATGGGTTTGTTCTCGAGACTTATCGTTTCAGATTACTATTTGATAGCGTCAAGGATTCTAACAATAAAAATATTGGTAACATGTTGATATTTATAATCGCTGTGGATTGCTTTATGAAGTTAAAGCGGTTAATACGATACGTGTGGATAGTTGATATTGTTGTTTCTTCACATCTTTGAATCGATGTTTATCAAAATATTTATTGTGCGCGAGTCTGGTCACTTGAGACTTGATTTTATTTATTTTATTTATTTATAATGGTACACAAAACAGAATGTGTTCACAAATAAGCTAAGTATACTTTCAAAACTGGTTTTGATCCAGAACAAATTCCTAAAATAAGTGTACACAGCTTGAACAACATAAATGCGATTAATTATTTCAAAAACCTGATTGATGCTGTATGGTAGAGTATTGATATGTGAATTATGTGATTTTGTGTTGGCTGGGTAGTATTTGCAAGGGGCATCGTGAAGGGTCGACAGGGAGGTCGTTGAACCTGCAGGGCTCCGGAGCAGTCGCGTGTAGGGGGCGGCGCCCGAGGTCATTGACTCGTCCTGGGGTGCAGCCCGACACACAGATTGATTTTGTTGCACTCTATTCTGTATCTATATATCTGACTAATGACTAACATATTTGATATGCCTTTCAGAAGATAATAAGTGATTTCTAGAAAATATGATGCCTACCTAGTTACTTATCTCGATATATTCAAACATGTATTTCATAAATCAATTGCAGAGCCTAATGTAAAATTGTACAAATATTTTAAGATATTACTTACTTAGATTTTATTTGTTATACCTAACTGCGTACATATATATCGTTTTACAATCTACCAGTTATGGAAGTTTGTCTGTGTAGGTGTAGAGTGTAGTTAAAAGACTACAAGGGTGAAACTTTGTTGAAGTAGGAAGGAAAGGTCCTATAGGGATTGCGACGCCATGCGCCATCAGTTAAAATAGGCTACTGCGCAGTTGGTTTATGTTTGCATTTCATAACAAAGACTTTATTATTGTTTGTAACTTGTAAGACACAAGTGTCATTAGTCGGCTGTTTGTCTAGTACGGCTGTCGTTAAGCCATGTCAGAGACCTTTAGGGCGGCTTCATAAACTCTCGACAACAGAGTTGGCCACTCTCATTCGATAACAAGAAGTCTGCCTAGTTAAAAATAAAAAGTTATTCAACATTTTCATCCATTAATAATAAAGCTCATTTCAAACGAAAAGGTATGTCCAGTCCAGTACAAAGGAATCGTCCTGATGTAGAATATTAATGTTGTATGTGCAGTGCGGTGTGTTTATAAATTCTAATTCAGTCGCTGCCGTCTGGGAACGGTTCACTGGTAAAGTGCCCCATATTGTAAACAAAAAAAATCTATAACCCACACTACCTGAAGCATAGAATAAGTGATAGTAAGCAACTATACAGAACAGCTGATCCCCTGTTTATAAAAGAAACGAGGGTGAAATGGGGTCTTTGTGAATAACTATTTTAGTTTACTACGAATTGGGATACGGACGTGTAGTGATAGTTGAAGTATAATAGAATCTTTGTAGTTTCTGTTTGTAAAGAGCACCTTGCAGTTTTTATTAAAAAAAAGTTAAGTGTACCAGCTGATTTTTTATCAATGTATGAATTGAAATTTGAGTATTTCCAAAGTGGGATAGTTTGTAAACAAGTTGTGAATTGAAATGTTCGTGTGCCTTTAAAGCGAGTAGTTTATAACGCAGACGCTTGTTGGTAGGCGTAAAGGGCGGCAAGAAACGCCAGTTCTCGGCAAGAACCTGTATGTTGCGTCGAATCGAAAAAAAGGTTACAAAACAGCACTGACTTGCAAGATTTGGGCTGTTGACTCTCGCAAGCTTCGAGGTGAGCCTGTTTCGCACGTGGATACTCTGGTCACTTGCCGGAGACGGGTGAACAACCCACAACCTTGACGGTATACCCCTCGCTGAAATCTGGCCGAAAATACCTTAATCTCCACTAAATAGGGCCTAATTTTGTTGTGGCCTAAAAATGGTACCTAATCTAGATTCGATTGCGATGCCTGTATTTGTTTCAAAGTTTTTGACGGGGTATTGGGTTTTTAAATCCGACAGTATTGAAAACCAGGTTGTTAAATTGGACAGAGAATTGTTACGATTCACATCTTCAGCCCTCGTTGACTCACATATGAATATAGGCAATGAATACTAATTAGTTGAATTACTTGTTACAACATCTTGTACTAACTTACCTATGTACATAAACAAGTAAACTGGTAAACGTACAACAATACCTACCTATGTAGTTTTTGTGTCGCGATGAGAGGATAAGCGACTAGAGTCAAGGAAGGTCATATCGGAATTAATAACGACGTCGTCTGTACTGCGACTCGAAATGGTCTGAATTTTAAACAACACTTCTTCGTTAACAAACCGACGATGTTTTTTCACTTGCACACGCAAGTGGCGAAACGTAATGTTGACTATTACCTGTATTAGTTAGTATGAATAAGCTTCAAACTTACGTTTGTAAAAATAAATAAGTAGATTCATTACGCTCTTGGTCCCTTTTATGCTAAACAGTCTTTGTAGAACTATCAAATTACATTATCAATTTTTATTGATCTTTTATTATTTTGTATAAAGACAAATTGAAATGTAATGACATGTAATTCTAACAAATTATGAATAAAAATGTTTATCTGTTTATCTGTTTATCTTATGGTTAAAGTACGTTTGCGAAACTAACTAAGTTGCAACCAGACCAGACCCACGATATCACATCTATCAAGTACACTACATGAAATGGGTAACATTTTAAATCGAAACAAAAAATCGAATCGAAAGGAATGGATTGCAGTCGAGGAGGGATTTGATTTATTGGACACAATGCAGTTATTCCCAAATTAATTATTTGATTATGATTCAGGTCAGACTTTGGCTCTTATCTTGCTGTCCAAAATTACTTTATTTTATTACGACAAACACAGTAAGTCACTGTATTCCTAACCTGCCTCTATAAGATCTAAACAAAGCTTTACCCTCCAATTCCGAACTTACATTCATTATTTACCTGGCGAATACACCTGGTGACCGTCGATGGTTTATTTTTCGTCTCGCAGCGGCCCTTACCACAATCTTTTTCCAAACATTCTTATTTCTGTAGCACTTGTCGTTTCCAAGTATTATAAAGGCGAAATTTTGTCCGTGTTTGTGATTGTATATTTATTGCTTTTTCAGGCTTAAACAGCCGAACGAATATGGATGAAAATTTGTAAGAAATTAGATCCTGAATACATAGGGTATGCGCTGCTAAGTACTGATATTGCAGCAGACGCAATGCAATAATACTTCGTGCTTACAAACTGTAAGTTGTAGTACGAATTTTTTAGCGCAATATTGTTTTAATAATGTTTAGATACCTTCAAAAAAAGTAAAAAAGTAAGGGCAAAATGATGCGATTCAATCGTACGGGTATCTACGGTGAGACAGGTTTGTTGCCGGGCGAAACATGATGCACTTTTTGCTCAAGCACCTATTAAATGTGACGATCGATGGGTGTTGATAACCTTTGCAGTGGAGTCATGGAACTGAGTGGTCTGGTGATAATGCCATAAAATCTTATTAATTTATCCATATTGCACATATATATATTTTTCTTAATATTTAAGACATTGGTTTACATCATCATCATCATCAGCATGGACAACCAATAAAAAAAAATTATTTGACTAATGAGCTTATCATTGAAATCGTCTAAATACAACACAGTAAGATACATAATGTAGTAATGTGACCTCAACTGACTTAATACGACTTTGACTGTCTGATTTACAAAAAAAGAAGACTCTTGTTTCCTAAATCGATTCCTTTGTTCGTATAGTAGCTTAGACACAAAAATCTATACTAATATTATAAAGTTAAAGAGTTTGTTTGTTTGTTTGTTTGAACGCGCTAATCTCAGGAACTACAGGTGCGAATTGAAAAATTCTTTTTGTGTTGAATAGACCATTTATCGAGGAAGGCTTTAGGCTATATAACATCACGCTGCAACTAATAGGAGCGAAGAAACAATAGAAAATGTGGAAAAAACGGGGGAAAATTATTCATCTTTGAGGGCTTCCGTTGCGTGCGCTGCTAAAACGGTTCAAGATATCAAAAAATATGTATGAAAGAATTAATGCCTAAAATAACTATTCCACGCGGACGAAGTCGCGAGCACAGCTAGTGTAAAAAATAAATTCAGTCTTTTACAAAATAATGCTACAAATTAAAATAGGTACAATCTTATGTGTTTGCAATCAGTTTTAGACTAGGTCCAACTTAGCTATTTACAGTAGCATAAAATATGCAGATTAGCACACTTCGCAACGATAAAACGGTGCTCTATTCCAATCACATAAATAGGGACTTTTTTCTCGCTATATTTTTCATCCATTCGCATCGTAAGTCCGGTCCATACGTTATAGCGGACCGGATAGCGACATAGATGCAGTCCATTGACAAAATAATCCAAAGACTCCTGGTCATGGACTTGTAGTTGAACCACATGCCCGTGGAAACCAATTCGATTGCAGCCATGATGCGTGATATTTGTATGACCATCTCTCCCTTTCTTTGCATGTCTCTTTCTTTTGTAGTGATCAGCCTGCAATGTGCATTTATCTATTAAAGTCTCTCCAGTCTTTGTATTGTCAGCCTGCTATTTAAATCCGGTCACTGTAATGTCTAACTGCTTGAGTCGCATTTTGCATCTGATTTTGTGGTTTCCATATTAGTTCAATTCCATGTTGTATAAGAATCTATTTAACTGTTTAATCTTGTAGTTCTTTGTACTTATCTGACCAAGCGGCCATTTGACATATGTGATAGAGCTGATAGACATGTCTATTGCTTGTTTTATTGTCGATGCGGTCGTTCACCACATCCCTGGCCCTTTGCCCCGCCTTCGGCTACGGGACCCCGATATCGAACATTACTCGTAACTCTACAATATTCACAGTCCACTGCATAATTGATGCTCGTGCGCTAACTTGCCTGTTTCGATCTGACCTGTCGCTTATAAATAGACCTCTTTCTTTATGTACCCGTGACACAAGCGTTTGCTTAGTTTGGGGCTAGACGGCACTGTGTGGAAGCCTCGGAATATTTATTAGTTTGAAAGTTTAGTAGGACTAACAACGTAGTTTTAGATAAAAAGATAACTTACATTCCTAGTCAAAGTTATTTATTTCGAAAGTAGGTATATTTTGTAATATTTTTACTTATTTGAACATTATTTCTGCCTGGTGCAATTACAATGCGTCATTCTGTCTTTTGCAAAATAATTCTTAGTTCAAGAAATATTTTGCTTAAATTCCAAAAGTGTGTCACATAACAGTTGACAAAGATAAGGCAGTAGGCTTTTCAGGCCTATCAAATGTGCCAAAAATGATGTGCCACCTGTAGTTTGCCGAATTATGTTGCTACATGTTTTCAAAGGCAAGCAAAACTTTATTTTAGTCTTGACTCTAGAGGTCGCGTCGCATGTGCCCTTGATTTGTGTATACAGTTACGTAATTAAATTATGCATGCCACGAATGATAAACAACACAACACAGTAAAAAAATACGCGTCGTTAAAAGATACCTACCTTATAATTTACATTTTAATCACTTTTTAAATGTGTACTTATACTGCCCACTTACCTATATTTTTACTTTTCCTTACAAAGGACACAAATCTTTATGAGACTATGATAAAAAACAAATTGATATACGAAACATAATAAAATGATTACGTTGACCTATTTAGTTAAACCCCGAACAAAACGGAAAATCTACCATTTTGGCATATTTTTCTTATATGGCAAGAAACTGAAATAATCAATCCAACCTGTAAACAGAGGTGGAATTTCAAATCGTCACATAATAAATAGAAAAGTTATTTACTAAATCCTGCTAATAAATATGCATTGTAGTTAATTTATAAATGTTAATGATTTAAATACAAATCTTAATCAATTAATAATACAATAAATTGGACCTTTAAGCCCACTTGAACAGCATTCATTTATTTATTAAACAAATTTAGCGACAAAATTACTTTATTAAATATCGCTGAGTATTTTTATTTATGTTTATGAGAGTTTAATGCAAGCAGGCTGTATATTTTACTCTGCTGTTTCGTTGAAAATACAGATCATACTAAATTATTTTCATGAAATACTTGAACATACATGAAATAAGTAATTTATAAAATCGATTTTTTAATTTATAAAATTGTGTAATATAACAACACTGGTTATAGTAGAAATATTATTTGAACGCTTGCAACACTATTCAGTGACAGCTTGCCAGCTGTGTGTGTGGAATTGGAAGGAATGGATTGAATGGAAAAATAACTCGGAAAGCAAAGCCTGTCCTTGATGTGTCATCCATTTTATTATTTTTTATTTAAACGTGGTGATTGCAACGCGACAGAACTTGTCCACTCGTTAGCTAGCAATTCGACACGCGTTAAAGTTTGCTTTCGGACACAGCTTAGGGGCAGGTAGCTATGATTATTGAAATGTTTATGTAACGCAGCATTGTTCGGTTCGATAGCTCAGTTTGTGTTGATCTTTGTTTCAGATAACATCGGCGTGTGTCAGTGCAGTGTAGTGAAGTAGTGAGCCAAGTGTAGTGTAGTGGTGGTGATGAGTGGGTAGTGGCGCGGTGCATGCGGAGACAGCGTCGCAGCCCTCGCGCTGGCATGGTGCCGGGCAGGTAGCGCGCGCGGGCGGCCTGCGCAGGCCCCACACCAGCCGCCGCGTGTGTCCCCAGCCTCGTCTATGGCCGAACAACACATCACACCGTCGTCACACTCTGCACTCAGAGACTCCAGCGGGTAAGCTTTACCAGATTCTATACCATGATCAATACATTGTTAAAGTGCAATAGGCGGACTGCATTTACATGTATAATCTATAGCAAGATATGTATGTTTAAAAAGATAAGGATCATATACTTGGCTTTCGCAATGATAGCTAACTTAAATGACACAATGAACCCAACTAGAAATTGCCTTGTCTTCTGATACTTTATTTTTTCTTATTTTCTGATACCAGTAAGCCAACGGTTCTTTACACAAGATAGTAAATAACTTTGAATCTGCTCTATAAGACTAGAAAAATCATTGCTGTAGTGAGTTAATTGCATATGAATTGTTTATCATATACCAATCTGCCTAGTCATACTCATAGGATATTTGTGAATGAGTCAAAACCATGAAATGAGTCATGTCATGACACTAATTAAACTTAGGAACATGCAAGGAAATGGTGTGTAGCCCATATCAAACTTATTCCTGCTAATTGGATTTATACATTTTTTGTCCTGAGTACTTGCACAACAGTTGTTAATAAAATTTAGTGACAAAAGAACGTAGTATAAAAATTACTAAAAGCGTTTAAAAGTTTTGGTGCAAGCAGTCCCTAGAATATCTTCTATGTTGGTATTATCACATATTTTGTTATATCTGGGTTTAGTAATTGGTGAATCAATATGAGCAATTTGCCCTCCTACCACCACTTGGTT
Source organism: Macaria liturata (assembly GCA_964023185.1). NCBI lineage: Eukaryota > Metazoa > Arthropoda > Insecta > Lepidoptera > Geometridae > Macaria > Macaria liturata. Next base: position 7,160,743 of record OZ026829.1, read on the forward strand.
GAGTCAGCTGATATGCAAATAATAAATTTCATTTATTGACAATAGGGTACTGATGGTACTCAAGTTTTTGCTTACAAAATAAATACTGACATTAAGTAATGATACTCCTAATACTAAGTTGAATCTATCAAAGCTTGAAATAGATAAGTTCTGCCATTTAATTCTTGTTTGAATTAATATTGTAATAGTGATGAATGTGTATTTTCCCTAGTGTAAAACTTGTTTGGGGTATGTTAGTTATTGGATTGATGTAGTGAGATTGCACTTTGCTGCTACTTTAGTTTTTCATGTGTGTACTCAGTTGGTATTAAAAAATCTTTCAAATTTAATTAACAACTAATAATAATATTATGTGCAACAGTCTAATTTGTGTTTTGATCTCTTGGTCTAACTATAGACAGTTACCAAACTATTTGATGACTTAGACCATAGCTCACTTGATTTCAAATCAGTAGAGATCTATCAAATAGTTTTCAATGTATAAAAATAATGTTAATAGCCTTTTATTATTATTATTAAAGTTTTATTGTATTATTCTTGCTGTGAATCTACTATGTGTGAATTATAATATAAATAGTATTCAAGACAGCAGTTCAAGATAAAATAAATTAGCAGATGGTTTTCACAACACCTCATCTTGGTTACCCAGTACTATTCTCAGACAAGTAAATATTATTCTTCTAACTGAATGATTTAAATTATAATTTACATTAGCTATGACAGTAAAATTATTAATGCTAGAAATATTTACTGCTGTGAATTGTTTGAAATCTTCACTTTGTTATGTACTACTTAGTTAGTTAAGTATTATAAAATATTTTACAACATTCATTTTACCAAGTAATACCTACCTCTCTCTGAGAGAGCAAATTCCCTGTCTGTTTCTATGAATACACAAATAGATAGCTCCTAGATTTTGCTGGTAAGTCCCATTGTAGAAAAAAGCTAGAATTTTTTAATTATATTTGGGTCTCTATTCAGTTAGATCATATATGTATTTAGTTATTTTTTTTTTGTTTACTATCTACATACTGGGTATATCAAGTATATGACACCATCATTAAAGTAGGTCCATTTTCTAGTATTGTTCTTATTGACCATGAAGAAATTGTATTTTAATGATGCATTGAAACACACATTCAGTAAGCAGAGCCGTTTTCAAGTATTTACAAATGCAGAGGAACTGTCTATAGGTTTATACCCTAGACCCTTAGGAGACTAAAATTTAACATTTAAAATCCTTATGCAAAATTAGTTAACATTGTATGATTTCTGTATTAGTTAATTATATCTTGTATAAATTTGTGTAAACAATAAGAGTACATGTATATATCTAAGCTAAGATGCCAGTTTAAATGTACTTTTGGCTTCAGAAGACGCACATTTGTTTGCGGGATATCTATTATAGTACAGTAGTTGTGAAGTCAGAGCATACCACCATGGGTCACCTTGAAAACTATTGATAACTATTGTATGTGAGTACTATTGTTTTCACATTCATTCAAATGCAGTTATACTTAAGTTAGTGTGATGAGAAAATCTTATTCCTCCACAATATGACTTTACCTGCTTATGTATGTACGTACATCTTGCAAGCTATTGTGCAAGAATTCCTGATCTCACTTCTTCAACTTATATGACTATGAATTACTTTGTTTTCAGCCATTTATATAAATTTGGATATATGTTTATTTTTCTGATAAGAATAATAATAATAATATAATAATCATGATTCCTCATCAATGTAATATTTATGTGGGATGATTTATTTAGCGTCTGTATGATTTGCATCTGTGCTTATGGCTAAGCAAGCCATTGCAACGCCATATAATATTGTTGTTGGGGGAATTTGGAATAACTTTGTAGAAATACCATGTCCCAATATTTTTTTTAATAAGTAGTAAGATAAGATAACTTTATTGATCAAAAACTTAGGTTCTAATACAATTTTGATTGCTACACTCCACACTAGGATGTAATGTACCTGTATTGTGGAGATAGTATCTAAATTCACATTTGTATAAGCTAAAAGACCCCTTCTTCCTCTATCATGGCAAAATCATTTAATATAGTTTGTAAGATAAAACAAACTAGCTATATTTTCACTGTAGATCTAGGGTTTAACTGGGACATATGTACAGCTCCATTAGGATCCAATAATTTGTAGAGATTGGATTTTAGACCTGTTTAAACTAGTGTACCCCATAGTCTCCTTTCACCATCATCCCAAAGATTGTGTGGCATTTATAGTTTTTTCTCGGTTCTAAGGAAGCTTTTACTACTCTACTTTTATATTGTCCATAATGTGGCATATCAGTTACTTTGATTAAGTAATTAATGTCTATTACTTGACAGTTTTTGCATTTCCTTTCACTGAATTCAGGATTAATTATTGATAAGTGTTTATTTATTCTCAGCTATATTTGAGGATTATTGTTATAACTAGTGGGTGCTCACGGCTTTGCTCGCATTAAGAAGTAAAACTTGCATCCCCTATTTCACCCCTTTAAAAGTGGCATTTCCAAAAATCCTTTCTTAGTGGATGCCTACGTCATAACATCTACCTTCATTCCAAATTTCAGCCCAATCTGTCCAGTGGTTTGGGCTGTGCATTGATAGATAACTATGTCAGTCACGTCAGTCAGTCAGTCACCTTTGAGTTTTATATTATATAGATTATTCTTAATTCTTCTTTTCATGAATGATACAGTCCTAATATGATTCTAAGTCAATAATCATCAAAATTCATGATAACTATTAGTAAATGGAACATATAGGATTGTTAATTTCAAGAGTATTAATTAACAAACAGCTCAGTAGGTCATTACTAAATGTCTGTTTGATTAACTAATTTATGATTCATCTGCTGAAATAATTAGCCTTATCAGACATATGTATTTTCCTGCCTTTGTCTCTCATGTTAGGGACTTACCAACAAGATTGTTTTTACTTAAAATTGTATTCAAAACTCTTTTTGTTTACATTTTTGACTCAAGTATTTCATCATTATACCTACTGTTTTGATATGGGGCATTATTTTTATCTTTTAATTTGTAATTAAACTTAGTTATTTTAATTATTATGTAACATTGCCTGAAAATAATGTGTGAACAGACTAATAAATGTAGTCTTCATGCTGAAAGCTATGTAATAAGTCTAGTCATTTTTCGACTTGAGCAACTTTTGAATCTGACAAATCTAACAATCATATATTTGACCAGTAACTACTTTATGTTCTTTTCCCCTTTAATATGCTGTGTATGATTTTGTCATGTGTGTTCCGCAGGTGTTCTCCCAGCAGGGTGGTGGGCGGTCGGGTGGCGCGCCAAGCTCGCCTAGCCAGCCACAGCCGCCTGCGCCGCCGCGCGCCGTCGCCGCCGCACTCGGGCACGCGCGGGTCAGCCCCGGAGCCGCACGCCCTGCGCAGGAGCTCGCGCCTCGTCACCTCGCTGCCGCGCTCCGACTACTCCATCTCCGAGCGCTGGTCCTACGGCGCCGACGTCTACGAGACGCGCACCGACACTGCGCACCATAAAAGTGGAGACGCGCCCAAGGCGTCCGCCGCGCACCGCAAACGCGGCAAGACTTCCTCGCATGACAGGAAGAAACGCAAGTCAGGAGCCAACAAAACTGAGTGCATCGCGCACTGCACGCGCTCGCGGACCGCCCTCAAGCACGACGAGAGCGCGACTGAGCCCGCCACCAGTACTGTGAAGTCGCACGCGACTCTACCTGTCAACCAGAGCGCCGCAGCGGCCCCAGAACAGTCCAACCAGGCAGAAGGCGGCCTTCTGCCTTTAGACGAGAGAGACTTTGCCTACTCGCCGTTCAGTTCATCGACTGCCACAGAGTTACTCGACTCCGACTACTCTGTATACAGCCCTAAAGCCAACAAGCGAAAAGGCAAGAAGAGGAAGCGAGACCATCGCTCACTGTCCAGTAGAAAGAGCAGTTTGCTGCTGAACGAAGAAGACATCAAGAAGAAGATTAAAATAGAGAACTGCTGCAAAGAGTCTGACACGAGTGACGTCAGCCACAGCCATAAACTGTTCAAACGTGAGACCGAGGAGAGGGAGTGTCCACAGAGTCAGGCGTCCTGCGCATATTTCCTACGAAACAGAAGTTCGGGCGCATCCGCTTCTACCTCTGTTTGGGATACCACAGGTAATTTATATTAATTATATTTTACGACCCTAGATTACTTAATCATAATATCTTTTACATGCTGAGAGCTTGAATGCTGACTCAGATTTGTCGCCTCAATAACGCCCAAGAGACACGAGGCCAGTTTTTCAAGCTAGAATAGCAGACTAGTACTAGCAAGCTATTGGAACACGCTAGTTCTGTCTTTTTGAAATGAAGCTAGTTATGAGATTTATTTCAATTGTCTAAAAAGATAGGTAGCAACATGCAACGTCTTATACAACAGTGGTGCTTAATACCTGGCAGGCTGTAGTCAAACGAAAGCCTATTCCGTGTTTTATAAGAAATATAGCTATACAAGATTTTAATGCATAAAATGTATGTCACATGTACAGTACAGCCCCGAAAATACAAGACAGATATCGATTCAATTAATAATCGTCGCTCATTACGGCTGCCTATTTCTGAGTCCTGCCATAATTAACTAATTAGCATCGCCTATAGTCTAACAACAAAGGGTGTTCTTAGCTATTTTGAGCTATCAGAGCGTCAAATGAGAGACGCGCCTCATAGCTTATCAGGTATCGTTATCATGTGTGCCAAATGCACTATTCATCGCAGATAAAGCGGTAGAGTTGGTCCTCGTATTCGTCGACATTGTATAGTAAAGGATTGGACGTGCCAATATAAGTACATATCTCAAAACAACTAAGCCAAGAGAGTTTAATTGGCATTAGTACATGGTACAAGTATTTTTATAAACCTATGCTGTCACCTCTCTTGAGTCGTATTTGCTCATGACTGAGCATCGCGGTCAGTGTCAGCGGTCGTGACTCCCCCGCAGAATTAATTCGTTAGGGGAGTTTTCTTGCGCAGATACATCGTGGTGGGCGCCCAGGTCCTTCCACGGAAGACACATGTCCTCGGATATTGTGGTCCTCAAACATATTGGTTTTCCTTCACCGCTAAGTGTGTGCAAATCCACACATAACTTGAAAATACAAGTCATTGGTGTAGGGTTGGATACGAACCAGGGTCAGCGTCTGGATGAAAAGCAGACACTGGAGCCGCTGAGCAACACTTACTATTTGCACACTCTTATACTGTCACACACCTGGGCAAAGGTCTCCACCAACTCCCTATATACCTACCATAAATCTCGGTCGACAGCCGCCTCAAGCTAGTCACTCTGAAACTGGTCATGATCGCGACACCAGAGGATCTTATGATATTGGCTTTAGCTTTCTGCATTTTTTTTTACTTGGAAAGCGTTTGCACTTGACCATAATTCGCCTGATGGCAAGCGATCATTACTGTCTAGGATGGAGTGTGCTTACCCAGTAAGAACCGATCCACTCTCGCTTTCGCAATATTTATAGTTTGCAGAGCAGGAACATTTAGTCAGGCAGTATTCGATTCGTTTAAACCAGTCCATCATAATTCCATGTCGATGTTAATATTGTTGTTGTTTGCAGCGAGTAGTTCGAGCGAGGCTGCGAGTCAGCCGCTAGACCGCAAGAGCGCGCCAGACAGCCTCGCCAGGGGCTCGCCGCCGCCTTTCAGGGATATACAAGGTAACTGGCTAATTAAGCTATTAATTACCCTTATGGTTGGAATACATGAAGCCAGTTTTGCAAGCCAAGCCAGCAAGCCAGGCATGCTAGCATGGCAAAGGGACTAATAGTTTTTCCACCATTTTTATCCAACTCTTACCATACACTAGATGGATAAAATGGTGGAAAAAAATACCCTAGCCCTGCTGTTCTAGTAAGCCAATATGCTAGTGTTTCTGGCGTTGTGTGGATAAAACTGGCTTCAGTTCTAATATGACACAGACATGAACTAGCGTGTTCCAGCAAGCTATGATAGTTAGAAAACTAGCTTGCTGTCCGGGCTTGAAAAACTGCCCTCATGTGTCTGAGCCTAACGACTGAAGATTGATCTGCATGCCTGCTAACGTTTTTTATTCGACATCAATTAAAAATAAGTATTATGTCCGTTATCTAGTACCCACGACACAAGCGTTTGCTTAGTGTGGGGCTAGATGGCGCTGAGTGCAATGTCCCAGAATATTTTTTTAAAAACGTCATGGATGTTATATCGCTGGTATTGAATACGATTTCAGTTTTGTGGTAATAAAATAGTTCAATCTGTAAATAAGTTAGAACTAGCATCGGCTAGAGCGCGCCGCCGCCATTTAGGGATATCCAAGGTAACTGGCTAATTAAGCAATTAATACGCTGTTTGTCGGGAAATGATTAGTATAAGAACGTTTTTCACTGACTTCTATTAAAGAATTGATTACTTTTTTCGTTTCCATAGAAGTGATGTCGTTGGCATTGGATACAATTTAAATTCTGATCTGTTAGATACGATATAGGGGAAAGTATGTGTATATGTACATATATTGTTGCTACTAACTCTCAAACGACTGAACCGAGTTGGCGTGGACACAGGCTTTTTATTCGGGATTAACGCATGTAACGTCACTGGTCACTGCTAGTTTTTAATATGTACGTGACACGTGTTAAGGCAGTACAGTTCATATAATTCTTCTAAAGTTACCACTTGTCTTCTAACAACTACCTTATAATTACTGTTTATTAATTTACCTTTTGTTTTTGTGTCCACAGAAGCGAGTTCGTCGAAAGCGCACAGTTCGTCGAGCAAATTACTGATCGTGCCGCGTGACCTCCCTTACCTGCGCCAGACTAACGCGAGGAGGGTATGTTGCTGCTTGTTGTGGCTAATTGTTCCATTTTAAACTTAAAGGACACACGATTAGGGGCATTCGAAAATGCGCAAAATATGATACTGGACATAGATAGATAAACACTTTTATAATACTGAACATGAAGAGATATCCTCAAAGACATCTACGAAACCTAAAATTTGTGTCTTACCAGGCAATCTTATTGCTAAGATATAAGTAAGTAATAAGCGATGTCTAACCACTGTCACACGATTTGGGGCATTCGAAAATGCGCGAAATATGATACTAGACATATATAAAGATAAAAGTTTTTTGGAAACACTAACCTAGAACCAGGAACATAAAACACATGAAACCTAAAATTACTTAGTTTTATAATTTTTTGCTAAACACAAAAACGAAATCAGATAGTTTTGATTTATACCACAAATCGTAGGTGATATAAAAGGGGCTCTGCAATCTGTATCCAACTGTCAAATAATTTTGTGGTTTTATAACATTTTTCTATCAAAACTACAACAAAACAGCAGCCAATGGAATTACTAGTGCAGGAGCCAAACCCTTGGTTTTGTTATTAACAATTTGAAATATTATTTCACACATAAAAAGGAAAATAAATACGAAAAGTATCATTTTATTTAATATTCTCAGGCCACACTTTCAGTCATTGAAAATTCCCAGCAAGTTCCTCTACACTGATCTAGTGGCATACAAAACATGAACAAGATGTTGACGTATAGAACCGAACATATATATTACTCTTTAGCCAGTGACCTGATTAGATTAGCGTATATTTGTACAGTTATACAATGCCGTACATACGGCAGAATCTATTCTGCAATGTTTAGTCAGTCAGTGCCTATTGACTAACACTACTTGAGTATTTAGGTAAACATTTGGTTAGCCAGTTGTCTATTTTCAAGAATTCTATAAATCCTTGTAAGAGATTATCTTTTTAGAATATATACGCACTTAGACTAGTTATCAAGGTTTTTTTTACTGTTAAAAAGTTTTTTTTATTAAGTTCCAATAGTGCAAATTTACTTATGGCGCGCCATTTTTAATTGACCGATAACCATTCGCGATGATAACAGAAACTTGTGGCTAAAACTAAATTCTAACAATTTGGTTTCCGTTTAGATTGTTTCATCAATCAAAAAGTTATGTTCACATCATTTTACAAATATTCAAGGGTATGATGGTGAAAATTTAACAAAATAACGTAATATGATTGTTTCAAACAATTTAAGCTCTTTTACTGTAAGTTTTCACATTTAGTTTTACTTGTACGAAAATTCTTTTCACCTTTAATACAGAGATCAAAGACCTGAAAACCTTGAACTCACGAAAACGAATCATAATCCTCCGTATTATTTTTTATACGCCGACCTATACGTACTGTCAACGGATTCGCCTTCGTAAATAGGTTTATCTGTCAGATCGGGCGATAAATGCAGGCGCATTGTTTTGACACGCTATTTGCGAGATAGCGGTTGTTTCGTTTGCAAGTCTGCGCGGCCAGCGTTGAAAGTGCCGCGTCACGGGGGCGACCGGTACCTTCACTGTTTGTATATATATACAAACTACTAACATCTTACACTAAGCACTTACTGTGATTCATACTCGCTAAAAACAAGAGCTTTACGCCCCGGTAATACAGTGCATAGTCGTGTAAACAAACAGACACTCGAAAGAAATCTGTTTGAGAAGTGTTCGGTACGTGTCCAGTTCATGTTGCATTATTATTTAAATGCATGCGTATGCTCAGTCTCGTTCGCGCTCTCTGATTGTGCATTGTGCTGCGTGATATTGATATTTGTTACAATTGTCGTTATATGCTTGGTAAGTGAGACGCTTTGGAAGTGAACAATAGATGTTTACTATTTACCTACAGTACAGCTGATTTTTGGGCGCGTGGCGGCTATTGACGATTCATAAAATGGATAACATTACCTATTTTGGTTTATTGTTAAATATGTAACATAATGAAAATACAAGGCATACCTTTGTCGTTTCTTTTCATATTATTCCTGCATGGTTATCTATGGAATTTACCTGGTTTAGACAACTTTAGTGTGCTTCAAAATTCTGAAACTTCTTTGTCCTGTTCGGCAACAAACAATTTCATATGTCATCACTGCTTTCTTTTCTTACCAAGATTATAAAAAGCTAGGCTTATTAATTGTGAATTAATATAAGAAAAAAACATTAGAATGTTTAATTTAATAAGGAATAGTACGATTGACCACTTTTATAATTAAACTTTTTATTTCTTTACAATAAATCATATTGTTTCGTTTGTTGGTATGTTTATTCCGTTTTCGCCTCGCTATAAGCATGATCTGTGTTGTTTCTAGCGTAGCGTATCCTGCTTTTTGGTATGGTGATAGTATAGGGCTACAAGTAAGAATAAGAATAAAAAGCATTTATTGCACCATCAAACATTAAATTAGACAAAAACAACCAAAAATATATATATATATATATATAGGTAATTACAAAATATGAGTATAAATTAAAAGTTTCATGTCACAACCCTGTAGTACCTATATCATACACTGCTATCTACATGTGGTGTGTATGCTTATGTTATGTGTGTCGTGTGTTGCGCAGAGCATCGCAGCTGCGACGGGTGCTACTCTGGGGGCTTGCTTGGCGCGGGGAGCCGGCTCGTCGCAGCGACAGCGGCAGGACACTGTTTCTAAGAGACAGGTATACAATACATCTGATTTACTACACAGTATGTGGAGATACTGGGGCTGTATACTTCTTCTTCTCGAATGAAAGTGGCCAACTCTGGTGTCAAGAGTTTTCAAACCGCCCTAAGGGCCTCTGGCTTAACGACTGCCGTACTAGACAAACAACCGGGACCTACAATTTAATGTGTCCTCCGCACACGGAAGCGCCCAAAATGGAATGCCACTTTTCGGTCGTCCATCCAAGGACTGACCGCGTCGACCTTTGCTTAACATTGGTACCTCCGCCAGCTGAGCTACGGACGCTTCAATACTTCTAATGGAGGAGTTGAAATTTGGAACTGTTATTCTGTGACCAGGATAGCCGCGGAATCTTATCTAAGAGGAGATATGGGCGCACACCATGATGTATCTGCTTGATGAATATATACTGTAAGATACACGACCATTCTGTCAAGAGCGTCAAATGAGAAATCTGTCGCCTAACGTGTAATGGAGTGTTCCATCATTGAGAGCCAGAGAGCAAGTTCCATTCTAATAGTGGCTTGTCCACTTCGGGCTAAGCTTATCTGAGCATCGTTTCAAGTGACCTAATGATAACTCCGGAGAAATATGTAGTGTTTTTCCTCTGCGACTGCTCCTTAACCGACTTCAAACAACAAACTCCATGGTTTTAGGTGTGTTCCTCCATATACCACCGCCACACCTCTCCTAACCAACGTGGCCTCCGTGGCTTCTAAGATCTTACCAACGCCGCACCTTGTGTCTTCAAGCTTTGTTTGTTGCATCGGAAAAACACTACATATTTCTCCAGAGTTTCATTTACAATGGATTTCCGCAAAGTAACGGCTGATTCAATATCTTAAGTGACCTAATGTCAGAGTGTCCATTGTAAAAAAACCTGTTGATTTGGTTGCAGGTGTCAAGCGAAGGCGCTAGCGGCAGTGGCACGGGCGGGCGGCGGGCGCGGGCTCGCGATATGCCGCAGCCGCAGCCGGCGTCCACCCGTAGAGATAAACGAGGTAGGTACATTAACAAGCACTTCAATCTACACTTTCAATATCTCTTACCAACCATGCAAGTCTCTTATTTAGGCGTTAACCATAGTGTAGGTTTAGCGCTTGTCAAAATAACGCATAATAAAACACGAAAGGCCCATTTCTCGTCATATCATTTGTCCATAGTTCATCGATATGAGTGCTTCTTAGACATATTCTAACTGCACAAGTGGCGCCATCACCCGCTTAGTCTGAAGTGTTTGGAAATGAGTGTGTATTTTCGCGCCTGGCAGCAGACCGTAGCCTACGCATACGTAAGTTCGAATCCTGCCGGTCGTGATTATTTTCGCTCATTTTCCAATAAAAGTTTAAGTTATTATAACATAGTTTAGATGATAACTAAAATATGAAAATGTTATGTAAAGGTTAAGTTTTCAAATTGTAAATAAATATTTTTTTATTATGTTACTAGAACTAGGTTCATTAAAGAAAGGCGGTCAATTTCATTCTATCCTATTTGCGCAAATGAAGGAGCTATATCGTCTGATTAAAAATACCTATCCTTAATGAATAGGCTTCTATTTTTAAAGCGCCTGTGGTACCCTCTCCTCCCTCCACATAGATCCTCCTGCGAACTACAATCCAGGGGTTTTCAAATTTATAGTTAATAGGTATCTTCTAGGTAAACGTGTTACACCCTAGGCTGCAGCAATGCTTAACATCAGGCAGGCTGTAGTCAAACGTAAACCTATCCCACGTAAAAAAAAGATCATTGTTTTTTTTTTTTAATTTAATTTTGATATTTTAATTTACATTTCTTGCAGCAATTGATCAATAATAAATCTATGCCGTACAAATTGTGCCTTATACGTCTTATGAAAGAAGAGTTAAACTTTTCATTGTGTCGAGTCTGGTCGTTTCTATGTATATCAAGTATGTTTTTCCAAAAAAAAGTATATAATATGTTATATATAATAACATTATATATAAATATGTTATATCTGTTATCCAGCATTCACGACACAAGCGTTTGCTTTGGTTAGATGGCGCTCTGTGCGTTGTCCCGGAATATTTAATTATAATTGCCGAACTCTTGTAAACGTTGAAGAGTTTTTGAAACTTTAAATTTGTATGCCAATTTGTTTCTCTACCTACCGTTTTAGCCTCAAATTACCTTCAACTGCGCAGGTCGATCCTCAAGGAAAAAGCGTCATGCAATTCCAAACACATTCGAACTTGATCCGTAAATATGTTTATCGGGTATTTTTAAAACCTTTTTTGAACTAATATATTTACAGTAGCGGTAGTTATAACTCAAACATACGAGTATATGTATAAAATGTATATGTACCTATTAATTGCGGTTAGGTGCTTACTTATTTTTTACCTGCTAAAAATGTATTTTGATCTTGTGAGAGAGGTGAGATCTGGTGTGGAGAGTTTATTTAAACAGTTCTAAAATCATGTGACTGATTATAAATAAAGTAAAATATAAATGTATTATACCCGTTATCTAGTATCCATGATACAAGCGTAAGCTTAGTGTGGAGCTAGATGGCGCTGTGTGGTATGTCCTGAAATATTTATTTATTTTTATTTTTAACTAGCGTACCCGACAGACTTCGTCCTGTCTGTTGCCTGTTTTACTCTTTAGTTAGTTAGAAAACGTTTGTATGGGAAAAAGAAAAGGGCGGTTTTTAGGGATTTTCCGACATTTTTTCGAATTTTTCTCGCCGTAAAAACCATCCTTGAACTTCAACGGATATTAAAAAAAAAGAATTGGCCAAATCGGTCCAGGCGTAGTTGAGTTATGCGCTTACCAATACAATTTGCGATTCATTTTTATATATAAGATTACAAGTGAAACTATACGTACATATTTAAACTTTGTGCATAACACGGCCCTCTGCACAATCACGCAAAACATTGACCTTGCAACGTTGCATGCATGCTATCATTGCATACTGCAATCTTTACGACTATTGAGTTTTTTACCGCCTTCAACTCGACTTAGTGACGGGATTTTAGTTTTATGAACTCTTTGGTGACGTAAGAGACTTTTGATTGCTAATGTAAGTCGTGTTCGGTATAATTATGTGGGGAGGTTTTTTTTTTATGTAAAGTAATGAAGTAAAAAAAGATATTTAATTTTAACAAAAAATTTGAATATTATCATATTGGTTGCGTTACATGCGTTTCTACCTGTGTTTATGGTTAGTTTTAATTCTTACTTATATCTAAGAATTAACCAAAACAATATATTATCTATTAATTAACCATACCCGGTGTTTGTATGTATTTTAAGTGTTTTAGGCGATATCAGATTTTCTTAGTCTTTTCTAGCATAGAAAAAAATTGATGAGTTTGTTAAAAAAAACACTGATAGATAAATTAGTTACTAATCTGTATCATCTAGTATGTAAATAAATATGTCTTTAACAATATTTTTATTCAATTTTCCAGGCAAAAGCAGTCTGGGTTCTTGTGCCAGTACCGGTGGTGCGTCCAGCCGCTCCCACCCCCAGACACTAACCACGGTAATCAGAGCAATCATTCAATTTGTAACTACTTGCGATGTTGAGAACAACAACAGAACAACTGTGCTTATTGGGTCATTTAGTTGGTCATAAAGTCGTTGTCGGTCATAAAATTTATCGGAATAATCGAAAAGGGAAACTTTTGAAAACATTTTTGGAATGGTTAATTAACATATATAGCGATATTTTTTTGGATTTGATAGAATGAAAGCTATGGTTATTATATACATGAAACACACTGAAAAATAGTATAAGTAAGGCAAACAAACGGAGCATAGCAGAAAAGGAAAATGATCTGTATTATTTTGCTTGCTATAAGAAATTCTCTCGGTACTGATTTTCAGATTTTTTCTTATGGGCTAATTTATCACTCAGAGCTCTTTCTTTATGATATCTATTCTATACAGAAACAATATCACACAAAGACTCAAATCAATATAAGATCTCTCCAAAGTTCAACTTAGGTACCAGCTGACCTTAAACCTTCCGCCGGACAAGCAGTTTAAATTTATAATTCCCAGTCCCTGCTCTGCTCATTTGAATTCGCTGTTTCAATACATTTTTAATAGCAGTTGACCTTTCTGTGGTGCAGTTGCTAAGAGAGGAGTGGACTGATGGTCAGAACTGTGCAATGTTTACTTTAATGTATTGGTATTGTTGTTTCTGATGTTTAATTTACTAGAGAAGTTATGTATTAGGTGTAAGTTCGAAGCTGGATATATATTGTGTGTTTATTTTAAAATTTCACCACTACCTATCATTTGTTACTTCAGGGGATTTCAATAGTTCGGAAACTTTACGCGAAAACGTAACTCATGACAGTCACCCAACTAACATTAAAATTCCAAGAGCCATGAATTGGCGTTTTGCTATCGAATATATTCATATATTTCAAGTTAAAGTTCTAAAAAAATGTGAAATAAGCTGCTGGTGTCTGACTGGTTATCAAATGTCCATCTGCCATTTGTAAAACCTCATCTTTCCAAGTATAAATGTTAATAACAGTATGTTGTTGTGTCGCAGGGTGCAGTTGCATCGACGTCGTCGACGCCGCCCGTGTCGGCCGCCGCATCCATGCCTGACAACGCGGCCAGCGAGGCCAAGCCTAAGACCAAAGGTAAAACACGACGTTTTCAAGAAAAAAAGGGGTAAAAGGTTTTACAACTCCTCCTCTCTTGCTCATCACTAATGGCTGTGACTTCCCTGCAAAAATAATTCATTAGGGAAGTACATCGTACGAGACGCCTACGACGGAAGACACGTGCTCTCAAACCGGACCATTGGTTTTCCTTCGCCGCTAAGCGAAGGCAATTCCACATATAACTTGCAGAACAAGTAATCTTTGTAGAGCCAAAACCACGGGCGTCAAAGTGTAGAACAGATGCTTTAATCACCTATGGAATTATTAAAGTTTGCCATTTCTGCGAGCTGAAAATGAAAACGTTAACAAAACTGGCAAAGGAATGTTGTGTAAAATTTTATATAATGTGTGAAATTTGTCGATTTATTTCATAAGAATTATAAATAATGTTTCAATTACGGCCATATCACATTGCACGGTCAACTTTATCACACCATATTCTTGTTATCTAAATCAGCATGGCATGTTTATTGTGGCTTGCTGTAGATGTTTCATATTTATAGAACAGTCCTTAGTACTCCAATATATTCAGTTACTAGCTGGTGCGCGCGACTTCGTCCGCGTGGAATAGTTATTACCATAAAAACGGTTTAGTGAGTTAACTTTAAAAGATAGACATGTACTGTTTGGGTCATTTTGTTAGATCTTTTCAAGAGGAATAATTCTTTCATACACATGTTTTTGATATCTTGAACCGTTTTCGCAGCGCACGCAACGGAAGCCTTCAAAGATGAATAATTTTCCCCGTTTTTTACACATTTTCTATTGTTTCTTCGCTCCTATTAGTTGAAGCGTGATGTTATATAGCTTAAAGCCTTCCTCGATAAATGGTCTATCCAACACAAAAATAATTTTTCAATTCGGACCAGTAGTTCCTGAGATTAGCGCGTTCAAACAAACAAACAAACAAACTCTTCAGCTTTATAATATTAGTATAGATTGGGTGATGACGTCAAACCGTAATGTTACAAAATTATATATACACATAATGGCTATAGACGTAGGTATGTACATCATAATTATGATGTTCCTATATATGATTATAATCATTGGCAAAAAAAAAGCAAAGTAGACTTTGGTTTGACTGCAATATGCCTGAAAACAAAATTTTCTTATCATGATAACCAAAAGTATTTTACAAGCTTACTTATTTTATTTTGTGTACTACAATTGATCAATTTTAATAAAAAAGACACCAGCAAATTGCATACACAAATCAAGCTTGAATATTGTCATGACGAATTTTTCAAATACGTCGGACATTAATTTCTGTTCGCCGTGTCGCTTAGATAGTTGTTCATTAACATTTGAAGAATTATTTGCCTAATAACGGCTCATTTTGACTTCTAGCGTCGTCATCAGCAGAAGAATGCGCAAGCGGCGGCGCGGGCGCGGCGGCGGCCGCGGCGAGCAGTGCCGCCGCCGAGGAGTCCTCCTCGGAGGAGGGGGAGGTGGGCCGCCTGCAGGCGCTGCTGGAGGCGCGCGGGCTGCCCCCGCACCTGCTTGGAGCCCTGGGGCCGAGGATGCAGCACCTGTTGCATAGGACCGTCACTGCTAACTCAGGTTAGTACTAATATCTTTTAACTGATAAGTGTTAACAGAAATACACTAAAGTTTGTCTAATAAACTTACACCCATCAAACATATTTTCTACATAATGTTTGATACCATTGCAAACATATATGTGCAATTTTTTTTTGGGCTATTATGGGCTCAATTTATATTCTTATTTGAAACGTGTTTCATGTATAGCTGTGTCCTTCCATGGTCCCATAGAATTGAGTCCCATTCAAGTACAAACGTTCCACGTTGAGCCACAGTATCATTTATACATTATGTCGCTTCAGTTGACCTGAAGGTCAATCAACAATACAATACATTTATTCATAATTCCATAATTATAGGTCAATTATTAATCTTAAGTCAACGGTAATTCAACAATTTAATTTAATTACTTACAAAATTATAATTACTTGTGTTGAGTCTGGTCGTTTGTATGTATAATAAGTATGTATTTACAAAAGAAAAGTATATAAGTATAATATCCGTTATCTAGTACCCACGACACAAGCGTTTGCTTAGTGTGGGGCTAGATGGCGCTGTGTGCAATGTCCCGGAATATTTATTTATTTAATATTTAAAATTATAGTTTACACAAACGACAAATTCGATTATACAATATTAATAAACAAAATAAATAAACAACCACTAAAATTGTCAACACATCTTTCCACAGCTGCATCAAAAGCCGCCCAGCTGCTAGCAGGTCTGCAGGCGACGGGCGACGAGGGCCAACAGCTGCAGGCGGTCATAGAAATGTGCCAGCTGCTAGTGATGGGCAACGAGGACACGCTGGCTGGCTTCCCGGTCAGGCAGGTCGTGCCCGCGCTCGTCAACTTGCTGGCTGCCGAGCATAACTTTGATATGGTGAGAAATTAACTTATCAGAAAAATATTTGTGTATAATTGTTCAAAAACTAGGCATTCTTACTTATGTCTCGGCTGTATGTACAACTGTAGAATTCGACTGAAAATATCTAACAAATAGTTCAGAATATAAGCACCTTGCTCCAGCCCAAAATGTCATATTCAACCAATGCTTCTTCTGACTTCACAAACCGAGGAGGTTCTCAACTCGCCTGGAGGTTTTTTTATGTATGTGTGTCTATTTCTCCGCCAGCAATAAGTCACTTTACCATCAGGCATATGATGGTCAACTGCAACGTGTAAAAAGGGCAATTTTGATCCCTTATATCTAAAATTGTTGTCCCTTCCAGATGAACCACGCGTGCCGCGCCCTCACGTACATGCTAGAAGCGTTGCCGCGCAGCAGCGGAGCGGTCGCGCTGGCGGTGCCGGCGTTCCTCGACAAGCTGCAGGCCATCACCTGCATGGACGTGGCCGAGCAGAGTCTCACAGCACTCGACATGTTGTCCAGGCGACATTCCAAGGCAATATTGCAAGCTGTGAGTATTTCTACTAGTATACAGGGACAGTGATAACTTTATTAATTATAGTATTTTTCAACTCATAAAAACAGTCTCAGTTTTATTAATATATAGATCTTCAGATCGTACTCACGATTGAAGGAAAAGAAAATTTAGAATATAACACAGAGCGCCATCTAGCCTCATGAGAATAAGAAAATCCCATAAACGTCTTAAATGGGTTTAACTTTTTATGGACATTTTTATATCAGTGTCCAACTAAAATTTCCTGGCAATCCAATGCTATGCAATTGTTCTAAAATGTTCCATTTCTTTTCCACAGCGTGGTGTGTCCGCGTGCCTGACGTACCTGGACTTCTTCTCGATAAACGCGCAGCGAGCTGCGCTCTCCATCACGGCCAACTGCTGCCAGAACCTCACCCCGGACGAGTTCCACCTCGTGCGGGACTCGCTGCAACTGCTGGCTAATAGGTAAGTAACATTATTCTATAACTTTAGTATACAATAACCTACAGTGCTGGTAAAATTAGCAGGTAAATAAAAAAAATGTGAAGTGAACAATATGTTTTTGCTTTGTCTTTTCTATCTGGTTGCACACTTTTTTGTAATAGGCGTTACAGCGAGTATGTTGGTTTCTTTAAAATCTAAACTATTTTTTAAAACTACCTGGAATGACAATCGGAAGACCTCTATAACAAAAAAATAATAATAGTATAAATATATTCTTTATTGGCGAAAATACCGCGTAACATAGGAAAATACATAAAATATTCAATGAAATTGAGAACTTTTTCTTATTAGACCCAATACCCCTGTATTTGTTTTAAAATATTTCCATCCCTTCTTCCAGACTGACCCAGCAAGACAAGAAGTCAGTGGAGTGCGTGTGTCTCGCGTTCTCTCGCCTCGTGGACAGCTTCCAGCACGAGCCGGCGCGGCTGCAGGAGATAGCCACTCCGGAGCTGCTCACCAACTTGCAGCAACTGGTGAGAATCTCACCAAATACTGCGGAAGTCAGATAAATAGTCCATTATCAGATTCTGAAATTTTCGAATTCAAATATGAAACAACATAAATGCTAGGGCTGCAGACTCTCATACTAAGCCTAGGTCTATCTATATCATTGGTGTCAGCGTCACCTCCGTTAGTTTAACCGTCTTTGTCCGGTTAGATTGATCAACGTGTAGCGCTTAGAACTTGGTTTATTTCAGTGTTTTAATATCAGACCTTCCTGGTGCGCCCAGCCCCCAACAACCTCAACATTTGTAGAGTGACTCATTAAGGGTTTATGTATGTTAGTAGCCAGTATTCATATTACATTTGTCCTTCCAGTTGGTAGTGCAGCCCCCCTTGATCTCGGGCGCGACGTTCATCACGGTGCTGCGGCTGCTGTGGGTGATGTGCGCGGCGTGCCCGCAGCTGGCGCTGGCGCTGCACCAGCGCTCCATCGCGGACACGCTGCTGTGCCTGCTCACTGGCTCCACTCTGCACCAGGAGGTATGAACCGGCGGTCTCGATTGAGAGCCACTTCCATACAATATAACTGTATTTGTAAACTAATCGAAAACGACTTACCGTAATATATTTCAATTCCTTCCATTATCAACGTGATGGTTAATTGCTTGACTATAGAGTGTGAAAGAGAACTACAACTACATACCGAAGAAGATACCTAATAAACAATTTAAGCAGGTTTCCTTCTGCTTTGATTTTGACAAGTGGAGATACGTACGCAAACGTATACGTGTCTAATATTTACACACGTAACGTACGTAGTTCTACAAGACTTGGAATGAGTTTTCATGTGACCTCTCTGTTCCCAGCAAGTGGAGCTGCTCCCGCGGCTGCCGCAGGAGCTGTACGAGATCACGTGCCTGATCGGCGAGCTGATGCCGCGCCTGCCCACGGACGGCATCTTCGCAGTGGACGCGCACCTCGACCGGCCCTGGTCCGCCGCCGGCGACCGCGCCGCCGCCGCCTGGCAGTGGAGGGACGACAGAGGTCACTATACAGAACATTACAACAAAATTAAAGGAATATTATAAATGTGTAACTAAACTGACGAGTGTGGCTCTGCGGTTCCTATGTCTGCTTTTCATTTAGACGCACCCTGGTTCGAATCCGCCCTACACCAATGACTTGTATTTTCAAGTTAAATGTGGATTTGCACTCGCTTAGCGGTGAAAGAAAACATCATGAGGAAACCGACATGTTTGAGGACCACAATATCCGAGGCCATGTGTCTTCCGTGGAAGGACCCGGCGCCCACCACGATGTATCTGCCCAAGAGAACTTCCCTAACGAATTTATTCTGCGGGGGAGTCGCGACCCTCGGTCATGAGGAATGAGTGAATGAGGATGAGGAAATACTACTCAAAAGAGGAGAGAGAGAACTAAACTGACACATTTTAACCAATGGCAATTAATCATATAAGTTGCAATGTCTTCTATGGTTGGCGTTTCGTTTTCGAGTAAAAACTTTTCGAATTTGTGAAACTGCTGATATTCGAGCTGATATTATGACTGCGGACTTTATTTTGTTAAGGGTATTAGATCGAGAGTGAGCTTTATTTAATATACCTCGTGTCCTTGAAATCTGTGCGAAATAACTAGAAGAAGGTGTAATAACGTTTCTTCTGGGCAAGCGCGCTAGATCGTAGATTATAACGTTGCTTAACATCAGGTAAGTTGTAGTCAAGCGTGAGCCTATCTCATGTAAAAAATAAGAAACTAGGGGTTCAATTTGCCCAAGATTACAATAATTTTGATTTTGTTATTCTATAACATTGTATCAATATCTGGTGGGTGTATAAGGTTGAAATTACTTTGGCTATCACGGGAAGCAAATGAAATGCGAGTTGTCACTGCAAAGATGTATTGGTGACTAAAGATTTTACTTACCGCTATGACAGATTTGGTGTTAGGCACTTACATGGCATATTAGCCAACTAATATCTTTAAATCTGAATATTATTACAGGTGTATGGCGCTCGTATTCGTGGGTAGAGTGCCGAGCTCTGGAGGCGGCCGCAGTGGCCGGCGAGGAGGAAGTGTGTCTCACGACGCTTGGTCGCTCGTATACCGTGGACCTGACCGCCATGCAGCAGCTGAACGACCACACCGGCACCGCGCGCTCCGTGCAGCGCCTCGCGCCCGCGCCCGCCAGCGCAGACCACGCCAACGCCAACGCAGCTTCACCAGGTACATTATATTAAGTATTAAGTTTATTTTTTTTTACAAGGAATGGGTTTGCACTTATTTTTTTTAACTGTTGTTTTTTTAATCGAATAAAGCACTCAAATTTACCTTATATATCAATCGTTTTGAAGATAACTTCATGTAATATCCGCAAATCCGTTTCAAATAGCCTATTCGGAAAGTCGAAATTTGCGTCGCTTTTTCTACCATTTTAGTCTGTATTCCACGAATCATGTTCGGCTTGTTCATATAATGTTTCAATAATATCCAGCTGAAATGCAAAAAAATAAAAGTGGCAGCGATTTAAAAAGACAATTGATCTTTACTTTGAAAATATTCGAAAATATTGCCGCGAATTGAACTCACTATTGTTAGAGAGACCAATTAACCCTGACTTTGAAAGTTGTCTGTCTGTTGGATTAATCGACTTGCCCTCGCAGACCCGCGCATCGCCATGGTCCGCAGCAGCGGGTCGCTGGTGCGCGCGCTGCTGGCGGTGCTGCACGAGGTGTACTGGAGCTGCGCGGGCGGCGCGGTGCGCTCGCAGGCGCTCAAGGCCATCCTGCGCTGCGTCTACTACGCGGACGCGCCGCTGCTGCGCCAGGTCTTGAAGATGCAGGTTGGTACAATCCTACTGGCATTTCCAGCAGGGAACGTTTCCGCTCGGAAACGAAACGCCAATCGAAGAACTCCTTGTATAACACTACTTACAAGTCAGTTTTGACGTTCTGTGTTTGAGGTGTTTGACGACTGTTCCATATAACGGGTCCTCAGCTCGTAGTATTTTTTCCGTTCAAAATACGATTTACGTATCTGCGTCTATTTCCAATCCTATGTATAAAAAACCTATATAAATATTATAAAAATTACAAGTTAGTTAACTAGTAAGGGTTTGCACTTGGCCATAGTTTGCCTTATCGTAAGCAAAGTCTATTTGCCATCAATTTAAAGAAAAATATAGAGGAAGAGTATTTTAATCTGTGACTTTTACCAACTCTGTCTTGTGTCTTATTTCGTCATGACCGAGGGTCGTGACTCCCCCGCAGAATAAATTCGTAAGAGAGTTCTCTTGGGCAGATATATCGTGGTGGGCCAAATCCTTCCACGGACTTTTACCATCTCTTCTTCTTCTCAGTCGTAACAGTCTTAGCAGAGTGGTTGTGGTCAACATGTAGTATTGTTCTGGGTGGCAGATGTAGCTTTTACCATATCACCATTCTAATCCTCTGTCTTTTAATGTCCAGGTTATATCCTCCCACATCGCCGGCATGATGGCGTCCACCGACCTGCGCATCGTGGTGGGCTCCCTCCAGCTGGCCGAGATTCTCATGCAGCGGCTACCTGAAGAGATGGCGGTGCAGTTCCGCCGGGAGGGGGTGCTGCATCAGGTGGCGCAGCTCGCAGAGAGGGTGCCCACGCCGCAGGCACCTGCTACCAAGCTCAAGGTAAGTGAAGATGGCTGTTGTACTAGTTTTTTTTAAGTATCTTTCAGTACCCTGGAAGAATCAGAGGCAAAAGGTCCTAGTATACCATGACTTATAAAAAATATGCACATATTGGTGGGTTCCGCTAACAAGTTGAAGGTAATCGGAAGAAGACTGTTGTACGTTTCGTTTATGAACTTTGTATTGGAAAATTAGCGAAAATAACTGGCAGGATTCGAACTTGCGTATTTCTGATAACCAGCCAGAACGCCTTAACCGCTCAGTTTGTACGTTTATTGTAGATGGTGCCTGCCGTGTAAAGATTAGAGACAAACGGCGCTATTAGTTTTGAGTAGAGTCCGCAATGTGTCTTATTACAGAACAGCGACAGTGAACCTATTCATCGTGGCAAAGCTAGATAAATGCGTGGATGTAATCCCCATATTGCAAAGCTGAGATGGGCTTTGTAATATTTGAAGGAAAAAGAAATTGCGTGATATATATTTGATACAAAAAAAGATTTTTGAATTGTTATCATCATCACGTTAATTATACACAACGAAATCTGTGCTCAAATTTTAGACTTCTAGGGAGAAAACCCAAAATCTAACAGCATATTATTATCTTGTTCCAGTCCCCGAGCGCGGTGAGCGCGCGCTCTAGCGGCGGCTCCTCGCCCCCCGCCTCCACCTCCGCCACGTCTCTGGAGCAGAGCAGTCTGTCGCTCGCCTTCTCAGCCTCGGGCTCCTTCGTTACCACTTCTATGGGTAAGTCATCATCGTCATCATTATAATTATATTTTTTTACAAGTCTTCATCTTCTCCTCTAATCGAGCGTTAGTCCAGTGTCAGCTCTAGATATTTCTGTCAGACCAGAACTTGAACAAATTTGAACAAATGTGAAATCCAGAATGTTCTTTTTTTTATATTAGTTCAAAAGCGAAGTGTAAAATTGAACTAATATCTTTAGAACAAAATTGATTAAAAATACATTTTAGGACCATTACGAAAGAAAGTAGCACAATTACGATACCATATAAAAAATATAACAGTAGTAGTATTGAGTACGGACTTAATTGAACTGTAGGTTTAGTCTTATGCGTCACAGTGTTATTTGTTTAAGTAATCTTTTAGCCTGCATTTTGTGTCTGTATCTTTTAGAAATAAATAAATATTTACTGCAGTTTTTATTTTTGTGAACTATTAATATTAACCGCACATGGCTTCACTTAATTTTAAGGTGCAAATGCGTAGATAATGAATGAAATACGTATATCTAGATAATGTGACCTAGTCCTAACCTAATAAGAATACTACATATTACGTTCTCTGTATTATGTGATTTAAAATTTTAATTAAATTTATGTAAATTATTTTCAAATACTTTAATTATCAACTGCTTTGCTTTCTGACCAGACTAAAAGGTCTGGCCTTTCAAAAATTTATATATTAAAATATTAATATATTTATTTTCACGTCGTCCATAATACAAGTGAACGAAAAAATTTACTTAGAGCAAGTAGAATTTGTGTGTTTTAAGAGAGAACAGCGCCATCTAGTTAGTATTGTAGGAAAAACTCGAGTTTTTGCTTTCAGCATGCTCATTATTGCTTACAAGTTAATAGCACAATCACAACAAATCGGCGACACCATATTTAGTTTATTTTTGTGAATTATTAAAATTAAGTAACTGCACATGGTTTCACGTCATTTTTTATGGTGCAAATGCGTAGATAACGAATGACATATGTACATAAATCTAGAGAATGTATATTTTGCTGTGATCTATCTAGTACGTATTTTATTATACGTACTCTGTGATTTGATTTGATGTGATATTACCATTATATTATAACCCAGTTCGAGTGCCGAATCATTCTATTACTATACTAGTACTGCTTCGACCAGACTAAAAGGTCTAGTCTAGTCAAAAAATGTTCGTACCTGACAACAGACCTGAACTCCGCCACTCTCACTGCATCCTTCGTGGCGTCGTTCAGGTTTTTACAAGTAATGGGTTTGCACTAGACCGTAATTCGCCTGATGGTAAGCTATCATAAGATCTAGGATGGAACGTGCTTACCCAGTCAGAACCTATTCACTCTCGCTTTGAAGATCTCAAGGTTAGATTATTATTGAATGGCGAGGCCCATGTCTGTGGAGTATGCGTCATCTTTTCCAATTTTCCTCTTTGGTTCCATTGACTGTAACCCCAGGGATCACACCTTGGGTCTTTATTTACTATTTTCATAAATGATCTCCATTAAAATTCATCAGTTTCACTTTTAAAAGTACAGTGAACTTGAATTTTATTTTGAAATATTTTTTTTTTGTTACAACAGCCGTTGGCAGTGAAAGCACGCAGGAGCCGGGCCCGGCGTCCGCGTCAACACACCCGCAACTACCCGCCTCTACCACTGTACACAGGTACATTATTATTTGTATAGATACGTTTTGTGCAGCATGTTAAGCACCTCTGTTTGTAGTCTTGCATAAGCAAGTTTGCCAAGAAATAACTGGCATAAACATTTCCAAATTTGAGCTATCTGGCTAAACGGCTATCTAGCTAAACAGACACACGGACAGTAGCTTCTTAGTATTGTATAACATTGAGAAGTGGGTGGTGTGCTCTTCGAGTTCAAAGAGCTCCATCAATGTATATCTATATATATATATATATAAAACGCAAAGGTGACTGACTGACTGACTGATATAGTGATCTATCAACGCACAGCCCAAACCACTGGACGGAATGGGCTGAAATTTGGAATGAAGGTAGATGTTATGACGTAAGCATCCGCTAAGAAAGGATTTTTGGAAATGCCACTTTTATAGGGGTGTAATAGGGGATGCAAGTTTTACTTGTTAATGAGAGCGAAGCCGCGAGCACCCACTAGTCTAATATATTGTCGTTCCTCCAGGTCTGGCAGCCCGCTGCAGCTGGCGGACATGTTGAAGCGCAAGCGCGCCGTGAAGCGGTCGGGCGGCACCAGCAGCCGCCACGCGCGCCGCCGCGACGAGCCTGCCACCGCGCCGCACGCGCCCGCGCCGCACAGTCAGTACACTTACTTATAAAACACTCATTTGATTTGTTGGACATTTAGACCCTAATTACACTTGAAATTGAAACCACTGTAAGGAATCAAACTACACGGTTTGGGTTAAGAACAAGACTGGTTTTATTGTCTACCGACATTCATATTTACACACATACAGTAATATATAAGTACCTACCCTAAACTAGCTCACTATACATTACACAGGTCAGGGAAAATTGAAGCGCCTGCCGCTACGTCATTGTTTTCTTTATTTTTGTCTGATGACCAAGATTTAATTCGCTTTACGTCTTCTAGTCTCTTAAACCGTTTGAAACTCGATACTAGAGTTGACCTTCTGATACGATGAGAAGATAAGTTATCACCGATGAAAGTCACCATGGGAATTCAAATGCCTCTATCTCACAATCTCGTTTAAAAATAGTTAATACTACAAAGCTAGATATGTAGTGTGGCTCAGCGGTTCCGGTGCCTGCTTTTCATCCAG